>SKCR01049478.1:0-176480 GCA_019454045.1 Zanthoxylum bungeanum | reverse complement strand
AGGGTTATGCAATTTTCGGCCAAGCCTTCAATTTGGGGAAAATTGAATCCAATCCAATTTCACACGAAATTGATCACACACAATCTCAATTAAACATGTTCTAAGCATACTTAACATCCAATTCAATTAAAACATGCTCAAACACATTTGACCCAATTTCAAGTTTCATGTTCAACCTAAAGAATTGGGGAAAATTGATCTAATCCAATTTTCTTGAAATTGATCATGCACAACTTCAATTCAACCTCATTCAAGCATACTTCATCAAACATTCAACCAAATCATGCCTAAATCGAGTTTGCCCAAATTAAAGTTTTGACAAAAAATAAGCAAATTGGGGAAAATCAATCCAATCAAATTTTTTTTTTTTTTTTTTATCAAATTGATTACATATAACTCAAATTCAATCAAATATAAGCATTCTTAAAGAATCAATTTGTCAGAATCAAGCTAAAATCAAAAAGCCCCAAATTTGCTCAAGAACCCTAATTCGGTTTTCATGCATCAAAGCTTCTGATACCATTGTAAGAGTTCAAATCAAAGTCCAAGGAATCAAAAACATGCATAAAAAACCGCATATGAACACATCAAAGGAGGTTGCGGAATATACTCACATTGAATTCTTACAGATGGTTCATTCCCGAACCGTGCTGTATGAGAAAGGGTAGACTGGTCGCCCCCTTCTCGGTTCATTCTTCTGTTCTTTGCTGCTTTCATTAGGTCAAGGTAGATCTCTTGATGTGATTTTACATACCAACATACTATACTGCCTCTCACGAGATAATCCTGTAGCTAAGCATATTTTTGTCCTCATAGGATGCCTAGTGTTGAAACCAGGGAACCTTCAAAGTACTTGATACAATTCAAATCTGACCATTTGAATAAATGATCTGAACTAGACTCAAAGTGTGTGTGTGCTAAGGTTCTTTCGCAGCTTAATCCTTAAGTAAACCAACTCAATGATTTTGTTTCGAAGAATTGGATTAGTGGGTCTAACCAACCGAGATGTCTTGATCATACTATGTGATTACTTCCTCGTACTCAATATGATATGGTTTTTTTCTTTTCTTTTTTTTGTCTCTTTTTGTTTTCCTTTTCATTTTGAACTTCTTTTTTTTTTTTCAACACACCTACCCTTTAAGGTAGCATTTCTCCTCATGGTGGTCCTAATACTCGCCCATCGGTAGTTTCACGCTTATCGGTTATAGGTTGTTTATTTTTCCTCTTCAGAGACTTTTTCTTCATTTCCAACCATATCATATATTGTAACACAAGTAAACCAGGATGGACATCTAAGCAAATAGTCATTCACTGATCTGCCTTCTCTTCAACTAGTCATCTTGCCGACTACTCAGGCTTCTACTGCTGAGATCCTGTAATTAAGTGCTTGCGAGTCTAGCCGAGATCAATCACTCAAAATATCGGATGAGAGCATATCTTGCACTTATCGTTTCCAAGGTTTCACCCTACAACAAATAATCTCATCACCGGACATACGTCTAACCATCAAGGATTTTTCTCTCTCTCGTTTTTTTTTCACTTGACTGGAGTTCTTCCTTTCAACCGCTGATAATGTGGGCCTCAACCCTGGGATCCATTCCCGAAACTGATACTGATGTGGGCCTCAACTCTGTGATTCATTTTTGACTGATTCTGATGTGGGCCTCAACCCTGGGATCCATTCCCGAAACTGATACTGATATGGGCCTCAACCCTGGGATCCATTCCTGAAACTGATACTGATATGGGCCTCAATCCTGGGATCCATTCCTGAAACTGATACTAATGTATTGCTGATTCTGGTTGGCTTACATTTGCTGCTTTCTCCCTTCTTTTTGAAGCCTGTAAATACAAAACAGAACAAACACAAAAAGAATGCAAGTACGTTACGTGTATGCATGCATGCATGAATGAATTTCCTATTTCGTTGGGTTAGGTCTTCTGCCAATCTTTCTGGTGATCGCTCGGTCTTCTCTCCCTCAGGCAAAATATTGTTTCAATCTATCCACGTTGATCGGCTTGGTGAACTCGTTCCCTTCCAAATCTGACAGTCTCACTGCCCCATTTCCCATTAATTTCTGGACTATGTAGGGTTTTTCCCAGTTAGGTCTGAACTTCCCTCTCGGGTCTGTCGTTGACGGCTTCGACTGTATAAGCACCAGATCACCCTTTCTGATCTTAGTAGGACGCACATTCTTGTTGAATACTCGAGCCAACCTCTTCTGGTATAACTGCATATGACATAAAGACTTAATTCTTTTTTCATCCAGTAATGCTAACTGTTTGAATCTCTGCGAGGCCCATTCTTGTTCAGGTAACTCTGCTTCTGCTAATACTCGCATAGACTGTATCTCAACTTCCACTGGCAGTACTACTTCCATGCCATAGACCAAAGAGTAAGGCGTGGCTCCTGTTGCTGTTCTCACAGAAGTTCTGTACCCCCATAGGGTGTACGACAACTTATCGGCCCAATCTTTGTAGTCCTCCGTCATTTTGGCTAACATCTTCTTTATTATCTTATTGGCTGCCTCGACTGCTCCATTCGCCTGTGGTCTGTAAGGTGACGACTTATGATGTCTTATCCCATACTTCTATAGCATTTCCTTTGTTTCCCCTTGAAACTGGACTCCGTTATCTGTTACTACGTGATACGGCATTCCATATCGACATACGAGGTTCTGGGCTATGAACTTCACCATCTGTTTTGCTGTAACATTGTGAAATGATTCGGCTTCCACCCATTTCGAAAAGTAGTCTACTGCCACTACTATGAAACGATGTCTATTCAATGCGTGCGATCGAATTTATCCGATCATGTCAATTCCCCATGCTGAGAAAGGCCACGGATCTGACAGCCCGCATTTGCTTGTCTCTTGTATAGTTCTCCTTTCAAACTCACATACTGAGAATCTAACTTCTGAATGGCTATCATGTCTTTCCTACTTGCTTTTTCTGGGAATTCCCTATGTTCTAGATATCTCTGAATATCGTAATACCAAGGTTTTCCATCATCGACATCTACTTCTAATATCTTTTCTATCTCGTAGACGGGTCTGCCTGCTGTTGCCAACACTAGAGGTCTCATCACCAACTTCTCCGGATTTTCCCAAGTTACAGCTAGTGTAGCTAACGCGTCGGCCATTTGATTTTCTTCTTGCGGCAAGTGCTGAAATTTGCAATCAGTGAGGGCATGTGCTAGACTTCTGAGGTGGAATAAGTAGGCTTTCAACTGTTCTTCCTTCAATTCCCATTCTCCTTGCGTCTGTCGGACTACCAACATCGAGTCTTCGTAGACCTCTACGTTCTTAGCCTTGAAGGTTATCAATGCCGTCAGTCCGAAGGCGCACGCTTCATACTCAGCCATGTCATCATCAAAGACATGGATATCATCACTCAATCTGTTCGGAGGGTCCTCACGCCTCTCATTCTCAGAGCCTCTCCCAACATGGGGCACGGCTATATTGGCCACAGCGGCGGTCAAAGCTTGCAACTGCTCGGTAACCTTGGTGAGACTAGTCTCCAGCTGATCCATATGGGATACCTCATTCTCTGATTCGCTCATGTTTGCTAACGACCTTTTGACGAGTCTTCCCTCTTCCCTAACCCAACGGGTATCTATGGTGTCTCTTAAAACTTTATGTTAGCATGTATGCGTGCGATGTATGGAATAAGTAAGTCAGCCTATTATTATTCCAAAGCATTCAACCATACTATTGCGTGGTGCAAACTTGTCCCGGTTGAAAAGGCCCAACAGGTTTACACTGTTGCGATAACATGGATAAATAACTTCAAATGATGAGGGGCCTAAACACAAAATGGCCCATTGGCATTTTAGAAGCTTTTGGCCCAATTGTCATAAGGCACGAACTCGTCACAGTTTAAATGGCCCAACAAGCCCATACCTCATGACAAAAGGTCCAACTGAACCCAAATAAAGATGGTCCCAAACGTAAATATAAAGGGGTGTTTTCTATCGATCCTACAACAACAGTTCACATGTGGGTTTATAAGGGTGTAGACAAAGGCTCCTGCTGGCGAATGATTGCCCACAACTAGGACTCCCCACTCAAGGGTTCGAGCGACCAAGTGAGCGCACCTTTTTTATACCTTAAGGTACGTGCCAACGAGTTATGGTGCATGACTGACTGTCAAATGGATTTCCTATTAAAGATTCCCCAGAGGGAGGGTGGAGCGAACTCTCTTAAATAACCAAGCCTCTTAGGCTCTTATCGGCTCGGTGACAGGAATAAACAGTAGGTCCTCCAAATTAGTCCATCACGGTATGCTTCGGGTAAATGATTATCTATGTGCCTTCACAGCTTTTCCTTCCAGCTATGGAAAGGTAGTGAATGAAGGAAGACACCAAACCATCACCTAGCTTTAATAATGCATTTAATTAAACCCCTTCAACACACGATAGACACGGTTAACTAGAACAAAAATCACAAACATTACAAGACATTATTTCGGGGCAGATTCTCTTTCCCCAGTGGAGTCGCCAAACTGTAGGACACAGAAAATCGGCAACGCTGTTCCAGGCTCGCGTCCCTGTTGGGAGTACAGAGTAGCCCACGGGGGACTAAACTGGAGAAATAAAATAGAGTCGCCACCTAGTGTGAACTGGGAAATGATTTAAGGCCGCACTCAACCCTCGCGATGGAAGACCTCAAACCGTTGGGTTCGGAATGGTCCCTTACTTATGCAACTTGTAATGACTGGATTTGTGTAATAATCTAACCAAGTCTACACAACATACATACGCAAGATAACCTACATCTAAATTCGCATACAACCTATAGCTAAGTTTGCATATAACCTATATCTAAGTTTTCATGCATAAAAGTAAGCCGAAATAATGGCAAGCACACAATCTCATGGACACATTAAATTGATGAATACGGAAACATAAATAAATAATCTATTGTCTAAACATAAACATTGAAGTGATATAATTAAGCTCATAGTGCGAAATAAACAACTAAATCATGCATAAAAATAACATACTAAACAACTAAATCATGCTTAAAAATAACATACTATTTCTAATAAATAACGAATAAACACAAGATTAGATAAAAAGAAATATGTATGTTTCTCAAGCAGTACGTGGAATTGTATCCCAAGTTCAGACCGCACTACCGTCCATTCGGATTCGGCTACGGAATTTACGTCTGGGTTTCCATCCGATATACCACGAGATAGCACAAAATCATTCATCCCATGGCCACAACATACATAAATCAACAATACGCGTGCGAAGAAATACTAGTAAATAATTAAAAAAGATGAATGAGAATAAATAAAAGGGTGCCCTAAGGTCTTACCTTTTAAGTCGCCTCTTAGAAGTGCGTTACGCGGCCGTCGGAACGGTTAATGCTCTGTAACTCCTCTGGTTCATTGGTTCAATGTTTTCCTTCATTGCCTCGCTATTTTGGGCTGCTGTTTTCTCTATTTATCACTGTTGTTTCTGGTCGTTGTTTTTTGGTTACTGTTTGTGGTAATTTGGGGCTGTTTTGGGGTGTATTTTGGGTGGTTGGGGGACTGTTCTTGTCTCGGTTTAAAGGCTGATTTTCAGGATTATTATGGGACTGCATGGGCTATTCGAGGACTATTTTATAAATGTATTTCATGGTTTGGAGGGCTATTTAGTCGGCAGTTTATTGGTGCTCTTATGTGTGTCTTGGTTCTTTGTCGGTTAGGGGGACTTTGTGTATGTTTGTCGTGAGTGGCTTATTGGTTTTATTTTCAGTTTGTGTTTATGGTTTTTGAAAGGAAGGCTTGGTGAAGCCGAGTGTCCTCTTGGGTCTGTGTGAAGTGTCGTGTGTCAAGGAGAGAGAATAAGAGTGTTTGTTTGTTTAATCGGTTGAATGCAGTGTGTTCCAAGAGGGAAGAGATGAGAGACTTGAAAGAGTTTTATGCGTGCTAGGGTTTTATTGATTAGGTTCACGTGGGGGTTGTTATTTGTGTGAACTTGGTCGGTGTGATGGAGCAGTTAGAGAGAGTGGCCATGAGATGAGGTAGTATGTATGAGGGTTTATTGTTTTGTAAGGGACGTGAGAGAGATAATGGGCCGCTGAGGATATGGTTTGTTAGCTTCGTTTGTTGTTGTTGGTGGCTGATCCAGTGTGTGTCGGTGGGGCTATTGCTTGTGGCTACGTGAGTGATGGGTTGGGTGGCTGTGCTTGTGTTAGAGGCGTGGATGGTTTTTTAGGTTGAGGGGTTTAAGGTTTGCTGGTCAGTAAGGGCTTCTGAATGGCGTGATGGTGGGTGTTGAACGTGAAGGTAGAAGGAGCTAGGGTTTGTTTTTGCTTATGGGCTAGTGTGCGGCAATGTCTTTATAGTGTGTTTTTTGTGAATGAGAGAAGAGAGAGTGCGTGAGTGGAGGGAAGAGAGTGAATGATTTTTTAGAGAGTTAGGGCGTGAATGTGCCAGGGGAAAAAGAGTTGGGTTATGGTTCTTTTTATAAGAAAAGCTTAGGGTTTTCCTTGTACGGGTAGGGAAAGTAATTATGTAATTATGGGGGGAAATCTCTAATTAGTGTGTCATAAGGAAAAATCTATTTATTTTAGGAAGCTAATTTGTTGGATTTGATTTGATTTTATTTAGTTTAGGCATGTGATTTAATTTAATTAGGAAGGTGATTTATGGGATTTGATTTGATTTCTTTAGTTTGGGAAGGTGATTTGTCCAGATTTCAACATGTGTTTAATGTGTGGATTTATTATTTTGGGAGGGTTTGGGCGTGAATTAGAGGGTTTGGGCATGTGTTTGGGTTATTTTTGGTGGGCTTGGGCGTGTGGTTTGATGTGTGGCTTGGTGTGGGTTTTGGACCGAGGATAAGTTTTAAAACGGAGGTTCAATGAGCAAACTCGAAGCTAAGCAAATGAATTAAATCCAACAAGGTATTGATTTCTGAATTTTCCCTTCTGACATTCGTTTCCCGCGACTTCCGCAACTTAAAGAGTAGTGCCTCCGTACGAGGCTCATCATCGGGACTTATATCCAAAAATGCAGTGCCTACATAAAATACAAGGTACATTATGATAGTCAGAGTGCTTTGGACTTGAGCAAGAACTCAATGTATCATTCCTGGATAAAGCACATTGATATTCACTATCATTGGATCAACAACTGCTGAGACTATTGAAGATCTATGCATATTAGAATTCAGCCGACATGATAACAAAGGTGGTTACTCGGGATAAGCTAGAGCTGTATATAGACATAACTTGAATAGTTATCAGATGATAATCATTTCGGATGCAGCTAGAAGGGGAGAGCTGAAGGATCCAACTTATTGCCATGAATCTTTGGTCATCAATATTCAAATATTGATCACCACCATTGCCTGAATTTTCAAAGATTTTGTGCAACCATCAGAAATGGCTAAAGAACTTTATGTGGGAAACTAATCCTTTGTTGACCATTTAAGCCAGAATTTTACTATAAATAAGGAGCTCATTTGAGAGCTCAAACCATCCCAAAATAGTAAGCATCAAGGCAAGAAAGCTTTAGACAATATAGAGAGTGAGGTTTTTTGTAGAGTTTCAAACACTTTGTAAATTTTTTTATTTTTTTTTTGTAATCGAATTCAGTTTTTCCTCATAAACACTCTTAAGTTATCAGAGAATCATAACAGCATGCATATTTTCACGTAGTGATTGAAGAGTTTTGTATGTTTAGTCTTGCAATTAATCAAAATACTGGCCATTATAAAGAGGAATCACTATATTCATTTTAGTATAGTAATAAGTTTTTAATTTTCAAAATTTGTTTGATTAGATTATGTTGATAGATTTCAACCAATATCTTAGCATAGATTATTCGGAGGAAACAGTCGAATAATCTGGAATTACATATAGTTTCCAATCCCAAAAGAAAGATATAGTAGTATCGATTAAATGAGCTAAGTGGAGCCTTTAAACAAGTAACTCAACCAATAAATCAATTTCCCACCACCCAAACATAAATATATAGGAAAATTGTAATTATATACGTAATGTAATGGGTAATTTTTTTATTACAACAGAGGTAACTTATTATCACTAATTAATAAAAATATGGTTATATATGTAGTTGTATTAAATATAATTATAATTTATTTAATGGTTTCTTAATATTTTACCTCATTTATAAAATATTATTATATTGTTGGATGAGTGACGTGATACCAAGAGTATATTTTAGAATTCTTCATAATATTTATGATAAAATCTGTGACACATTATTGGAATGAAACTAGTGGCAATTTAGGGAATGTAAGGGACAAATTTGGGTCAGGGTCCAAAATGTCATTATGTCTCAAACTCACGTATTAAACTTGCTCCAAAACATGACCCATGACCTTCATTTGTCCTAAAATGGCGTTATGGGCTTCCATCGAGGCCCAAAACCACACGAATCTAGTCACTAAACAAACCACAAGCCCATATGCCCACAAGGGTAAGAGGCCCATGCGACTTGAAAGGCCTCAAAGAACCACGGACCATGTTATGTGGTGTCTCAACAGACATTTCTAGCACTACCCTTTTCCAACAAGGAAATTAAGTATTTCGACCAATCCAAATACAAATGTGATTACACATAATCCCAAGACATCTAGGTACTCCTAATTCAATCAAAAATCCACTACCCTCTCCTAAAAGGATTGGAATTCAACTAGTCCAAGGAAATCCTAACCTGACTAAGAAGTTATTTCACAGTCTATAAAATAAGAGGGGGTCCAAGGGATTGAGGCACTCATCGATGACCGATAACTCACCAATAACTGATGAACCATGATTATGCACTCAACATTCATCACTCAACCTTAGGCCCTCACACTTGATTTGCCTTGTTTCTTCTCTAATTTGGCTCATCAGCGTCACTGACATGAACGTCGGAGTGCCTATGGTGCCCACCGTACTAGTGGGTAGCTACTTTATGCTCCGTTCACCTTTATTTTATAGGATCGTTAGAGCCCCAATCATACAAATTCTCCATTATATGCCGAATGTAAAATTCAATATCTAGAATTTGGCACCATCGTGAGGACCCAGTGATTCAGAGCAAGCAAATATCATCAATCTATTATCCCCACAACACACATGGCTTCTGGCAATAAAAACACCCCAGACTCGGTGACTGGCAAAATGGATTCCCTTTAAAAATGCATCTGAATGTTAGAGGATGAAAATCTCGCAATGCGAGATACCAACACCAACCTCCAGAAGCGATTGGAGCGGAAGTCTTTGAGTTTTAAAAGACAAGATGCGCAAAATAACCATAATAGACCGTGTTGGACAATTATGACCCATAGCATCACTATTCGGACAGAACATTGTATTGTTGTACAAATTAACTATGTGACAAAGGAAATTGCTCTTTTATCATTTGAAATTAGATTACCGTGATATATAAATAATAAAAGTCCATATGATTAGTTTCGGATTGATAAGATATGAGACAGTATCAATCCATGAAGGTTTAATCATTAAAACATCCCTAGTCGTAGTATTATCAAGATTGGACATCGATAATGCGGAATAGACTTGTAATTGCACTTTTGCGCGTTGTGGGAACATAACAACATAGTTCTCATATATTTGGGTATCGGATACTCATGCAAGTGTAATAGGAGGTTGTGTTTTATCGATGGTACGGAACAGCTTCGCTCTGGATACCCCTCGGAATTCCATTGGTAGTATGACTATGTGTCTATGGAAGTCCGAATCAGGGTAGGTGTATTTGGTATTAACTTGAGACTTGCACCGCTAATACTTGCGACAATCAATATACTTTGGTTTTTGTCGTCCAGGGCTTTAACAGGTTCTGTGTACGCCTCTTCTGGGTATATTGAGAATCGTAGTGTATTGGGTGTGATGTCAAGATGGAAGTATCACTCCAGTCATAGTGGAGATGATGATCACATAGGATACGGAACTGGTGCTCTTATATGTTGCAGCTATCGGGATAATATGACTAGGTCAAAGTTATCCGATTATAGAGACTAGTTACCAGAGATTCGATATGTGCTTCGTACGGGGCAGACACAATTCCAGCCCCAGGCCTAGCACGTGACATTCGATACTGGATCGCAATACGCAATACTACGTATACTACGCCTGATATAGATTACATATTCCTTTAAAAATATTTCGGGAGAATTAGGTAGGCACGGTGCTTTGCTAGAAGCCAACCATGTCTTGTAAATCGGTAAAAACGTAGTACTAGGTACGTACGTGTTCGGATAGTCCAATGACTGAATTTACTGCCAACATATCCAGAGATCTCATCGGTCGCTTCCCGAAGATTCACCAATGACGTATGACTCGCACATTATTAATCTGGGATTAATTAATAGAGAGAGAAAATTAATCTAGGATTAATTGCAGAGATATTTTATCTAGGATAAAATACTATTTAAAGAGAGAGAACAATTAATTTGGAATTAATCGATAAAATAATATATTCGATATATTATACGAAATTAGATTTCGACGCGGAATTAAAATTGGATTTTAATTCGGGCGAACGAGTTAATTTAGAATTAATTCGCTAGCGACATGAAGAGTAATTTTGCTAGGCATAATTATTTAATTAAATTTGATTTAATTACGTCGCAACGGAAAATTCGTTAATTCGGAATTAGCGAACCTGAGCCCGGGAGTGTTTGCGGGCCCACTCGCATTTCGAATCAAGTGGGGCCCACAAGTCACGTCAAGTCACATCACTAGTCAACTTTATCACTTTATAGTGATAGAAGTTGGTGGTTGGTGATAGTGTGTTAAACACTCCAAGTTGGTAAAGATGGGAAATGATTTACCAAAATTTTGGTATATCTTATTTTTGATTTTTGAAATCAAAATAACCAACACAACTATATTCAATAATGTTGGACATGTGTTGATGATGATAAGCATGATTAATTATGTAAATTGGTATTTTGGAAATGTTAATTTGACTAATTAATTATGGCTAATACACTTTAATTAATTTAATTGTGATAGTTGGAATATTGTGATTAAATTAATTGGGCTTAATTTGGAATTGGGCTAATAAAGTTTTATTTGGGCTTAATGGACTTGGTTGGGCCAAGTTTAGTTTAGGTTAATTGTTTGGATCCAATTGGGCCCAAAACCATATCCATAAAGTCCAAATATAATATAATGGACCTTTAAAATTTTAATTGGGCCTAATGGGCCTAAATTGATTTTTGGAAAAAGGGTGATTCCTTATTGGGCTTTGGTTGCCAAAGTCCATGCCTTATAAATTAATTGAAAGCCCATTGGACTTTAATTAAATTGACATTGGATGTTAATTGGGCTTTGAGACCCGAAAGGATTAGATTTAGAATCTAAGTCGAAAAGGCACATTAATAAAGTGTAATTATTTAATTTGGAATTAAATAAAGAATTAGTATTAAATAAAGTGTATGATGAGACCTAATCAAAGATAATTAATTGGTTGCCAATTACACGAAAAACCCTCAACATATATTTAGCGTTTTCCTTCCATTGAATGATTCATTCTCAATATCCAAGATTGGCACTGGTTTGTTGGCCAAAGTCAAGGCCTTTGTCCATCGCGGATGTGTTTGAATCATGAAGGCTTTGTTCCATATCGCATGTCTTGTCCAAATTGTGATTTGTTGGCCAAAGTCAAGATCACTTCTTCTCCATCGACATCGATTACGAAGCTTTCCAAGGTCAATGGGTCCCGCTTAACTGGAATCATTAAGTTTGATGTGCCAAAGCCAAGGCTTAGTTGATTCAGAGGAAAAATGTTAGGGAATATATTGGATATATTGGCATATATTAGATATATGTTTCAGACTTGGATGTCCACCTACTGGATCTAGGAATTGGATGAGATCCTATTGATCTTAGAGATCTACGTAGTTAAATATCATACAATTTGTTGGCCAAAGTCAAGTTTGTGCGTTATTTAACGGGATCCTAGCCCACTAGGAAATAAGGTTTCTCGAGTACTCAACAGAGGGTTAGAGGCTCGCCGAAAAATAGTGGGAGGCAAGTTTTAAATTTGCAATTTCGTTTAGATACTTGCCAATACGCGCTCATTTCAATTTTTCATCAATAAATATATTAGTTGGACTAATATTTAATCGTTGTTTTAATTAAACAGTTGGACTGTATTCAAACTACTTCAAATAATAGTTTATTATAATTGGATTATAGTAATCAATATATTTGAATTTAAATAATTAAATTATAGTTGATTATATAGTTAGACTATAGTAATCATTATATTCAATAGTACCTAAAATCGTTGATTGGATAGTTGGACTATAGCAATCAAGATAAATGAAAGATTAGCGTTTAAAACATAAATGTGGGTTATAATGTCTTTAAACGGCTTTAATTTTCAGATTGGGAATAAAACCTCAGGATAGTCCTGGGAACTAAGAAGTTACTCTATTTGATAGAGAAACCTCTTGGGCCTAAGCCCGAAGTTGAGCAAATAGTAGAAAATGATCTTTAGAAGATTTATGTGATGATAACTTTAGTGCTCAATCCTTTATACTTGATGCAATGACACTTTAATTCCGTCGTCAAAGTTAAGGATTAGATCCTTCTACCATGATGATGAAATTAAAGATCTTCATAGATTTATTCTTAAATCTTAGAAGTACAAATTGCATAGGAAGCTCTTTCGCTCGTGTATGTTAGAGGGTACATCTGTCGAGCACTAGGTGTCGCAGATGATTGTTGACGTTGATCAGCTAGGTTAGCTGGGCATTACCTACGTGGTCGAGACTACCAAAGATTTGATCTTATAGTCTCTACTCGAAAGCTGGGGCAGGTTCATTATGAACCAAGAGTAAACTCTTGGAGAGTTGGAGGCTATGCTCTAGAAGGCAGAGCCAGAGCTTCTTAAAAAGCAAAGGCAAAATCATTACAGTCTTCTGGGAAGACAAAGGACATATCCCAAAATGTCTGCCTAAACTGTGGCAAACGGGGTCACTGGAAGCGTGACTGCCATATGGTCAAGGCAAACATGAAGGAAGTGAAGACAAGGGCAAGGCTCCGACTTCAAGTATGTTGTCATAAACATGTTCGCTATTAGTTTCAAAATTGGATTTTGATACTAGATGTGGTACATAGATATGTACTGTTGTGCAGAATCTGCTGATTAGCAGGAGACTAACTTCAGTTGAGATTGATTTGCGAATCAGAAATCGGACGAGAGTCGCTATTTTAACCGTAGGAACCTAAGTTTAGGAACTACCCTTCGGGTGTTTACTTAAATTAGGAAACTGTTATAATGTACCTAGTTTGACTAGAAACATTATCTCTATATCAGAGTATGACTCGTTACGGGTATACCTTTATATTCTAGAACACTAAAGTGTTTTATTTTATAAAGATGATATTGAGATAAACACATTAGATGTGAATAACAGTATTTATATTTTGAATATAAATAAATCTCAAACGTAAAACATGACAAACAAATAGCTCAAACTGATTAACCATATGAGACTTATTTGTGACATTGTTGTCTAAGATATATTAAACAAGACTCGTATATCCACACTTTTGAAGATTGGGTACTAGGAAAAATTTGATTTTATTCAAATGATGTCTGCGAATCTAGTTTATTAGGCAAAGTGCATAAAACACCTTTTACTTGGTAAAAGTGCAACTGCCACTGATCTGTTAGCCCTCGTTCATTGTGACGCAAGTGAGCCCATATCTAGCTAGGCTAGATGTGGATGTGAATACTTCATAACCTTTACGGATGTGGCATCGCGTTATGGTTATGTGTTTCTTGTGAAACATAAATCGGAAACTTTTGAGTAATTCAAAGAGTTTCGACACGAAGTAGACAGACAGATCGGCCGAAGTATTAAAACCGTCACGGTTAGACCATGGTGGAAAATACTTAAGCAATAGGTTTCTCAATTACTTGAAAGAGTATAGTATTCTTTCAATATGGACTCCTCCCGGAACACCTCAATTTGACAGTGTGTCCGAACGGAGAAACCGAACCTTGTTGGACATAGAAAGGTTAATTATGAGTCGCTCTGAGCTACCATTTTCCTTTAAGGGATACGCATTAAAAAGTGCAACACTTATTTTGAATAAGGTTCCATGAAAATCTGTTTGACAGACTTCATATTAGATATTAACAGGAAAGAAACCGGGTTTTCTCATTCCTGAAGATTTGGGTATGCTATGCATATGTTTGGATGATACCAAAATAGAACCCAAATCGGATAAGTGTCTAATTTGTAGGTTATCCTAGGGTAACCAAAGTATAGTACTTATACAAATCAAAAGAGAACAATGTAATTGTTGCTCCCCATGCGGTTTTCCTAATAGAACCCAAATCGGATAAGTGTCTAATGAAACTGTACCATAATCTTCGAATACACTAGAACCGCGTAGGTCGGAAAGAGTCAGAAAATAACATGGGAGGTATGAGTTTCTGATCTCACCTCGTAAAGATGTCAATCCTATTGAGGAACACGAACTGGCTAAATATGAGGAAGTGATACAAGGTATCGACTCTCTATTATGGTAAAGTGCCATGAAGTCCGAAATGGATTCCATGTATATCAACTGAGTTTGGACACTAGTTGTTGTACCGGAAGGCATTGTGCCTATTGGTACTATATGAGTCTTCAAGGAAGACATACATGGATGGCAACAAACCAACGTATAAAGCTAGGCTTGTAACGAAAAGTTATCGTTATCAACATTGTGTCGATTACGACGAAACCTTTTACCCGTTGCCATGGTTAAATCCATTTGGATAATGCTTGCTAATGCTGCATGTTTCATTTATGAAATATGGTAGCTGAACGTCAGAATCACTTTCCTTAAACATAAACCTTTTGGAGGATGTTTACAACATCCTGACGATTTTGTCGTACCAAAACGAGCAAACAAGGTTTGCAAGTTAATTCAATCCATTTATGGATTGAAGCAAGCATTGCGTTCTTGGAATTATCGTTTTGATATAATCATAATGGTATATGATTTAATTCAAAACGAAAATAATTCTTGTGTATATAAAGAGGTTAGTGGGAGCGCACTAACAGTGATTGTCCTATAAAATGATGATATATCATTTCTTGGAAATGACATTCCCATAATACAATCGGTGAAAGCTTGGCTTTCATGAAAATTCTCCGTAGAATTCTTGGGAGAGACAACCTTTATTCTAGGAATAAAGATCTACTGGGATAGATCTAAAATTGTTGGCACTCTCCGAGTACTCGTACATTGAAATAAATGTACGGGACCTGGTGTCTCATATGCTTTGAGGATATGGAGTCACAATCAGGCCAATCCTTGTGATAGTCACTGGATTGATTTTAATAACATCCTTAAGTATCTTAAATGAACTACGGATGATGTCTTAAACTATGGAGAAGGAGAACATAAAGTGACTGGGTTCACCGTTGCAAGTTTCCTAACCGATAAAAATGACTATAAGTCGTAATAAAGGTACTATATAGTTTGAATAACGGAACAGTGAGCTGGAACTCTTCCAAGCAAGATACTATTGCCGAATAAAGAACAAAAGAGGAATATTGATGCAGCTGAGGCAACAATAGAAGCCATTTGGATCTTAATAATCCTAATTGGATTAGGAGTAGTTCTACTAGCAGCTGAGCTAGGCTACAGCACAGGCTAAACAATTAATGGTCTCATCAACGATCCAAGTATATACTTAAACTATTCATCTGATTCGTTCGGATCATACATCGTGGCGATGTGATAATGAATAAATCACATCAGATGATAACTTTGCAAATCCGCTGACGAAAGTAGTTTCTCAGCAGAAGTTTGAGCGAACCGTACATAGTTCAGGTGTAGGACACCTGAGTGATTGGCTATAGGCCATGTGGGAGATTGTTGGACAATTATGACCCATAGCATCATTATTTGTACATAACATGGTGTTGTTGTACAAATTAACTATGTGAAAAAAGGAAATTGCTCTTTTATCATTTGTAATTACTTTACCGGGGTATATAAATGATAAAAGTCCATATGATTAGTTCCGGATTGATAAGATATGAGACAGTATCAATCCATGAAGTTTTAATCATTAAAACATCCATAGTCGTAGTATTATCGAGATTGGACATCGATAATGCGGAATAGACTAGTATTGCACTTGTGCGAGTTGTGGGAGCATAACGTCATAGTTCTCATATATTTGGGTATTGGATACTCATGCAAGTGTAATAGGAGGTTGTGTTTACCGATGGTACGGAAACAGCTTCGCTCTGGATAGACCCCTCGGAATTCCATTGGTAGTATCACTATGTGTCTATGGAAGTCTGAATCAGGGTAGGTGTATTTGGTTTTAACCTGAGACTTGCACCGCTAATACTTGCGACAATCAATATACTTTGGTTTTGGTCGTCCAGGGCTTTAACAGGTTCTGCGTACGCCTCTTCTGGGTATATTGAGAATCGTAGTGTATTGGGTGTGATGTCAAGATGGAAGTATCACTCCAGTCATAGTGGAGATGATGATCACATAGGATACGTAACTGGTGCTCTTATATGCTGCAACTATCGGGATAATATGACTAGGTCATAGTTATCCGATTATAGAAACTAGTTACCAGAGATCTGATATGTGCTTCGTACGGGGCAAACACAATTCCAGCCTCAAGCCTAGCACGTGACATTCGATACTGGATCGCAATACACAATACTACGTATACTACACCTGATTTAGATTACATATTCCTGCAAGAGAATTGGGTAGGCACGGTGCTTTGCTAGAAGCCAACCATGTCTTGTAAATCGGTAAAAACGTAGTACTAGGTACGTACGTGTTCGGATAGTCCGACGACCGGATTTACTGCCAACATATCCAGGGATCTCATGGGTCGCTTCCCAAAGATTCACCGATGACGAATGACTCGCACATTATTAATCTGGGATTAATTAATAGAGAGAGAAAATTAATCTAGGATTAATTACGGAGATATTTTATCTGGGATAAAATTCTATTTAAAGAGAGAGAACGATTAATTTGGAATTAATCGATAAAATAATATATTTGATATATTATACGAAATTAAATTTCGACGCGGAATTAAAATTGGATTATAATTCGGGCGAAAGATTTAATTTAGAATTAATTCGCTAGCGACATGAATAGTAATTTTGCTAGGCATAATTATTTAATTAAATTTGATTTAATTACGTCGCAACGGAAAATTCGTTAATTCGGAATTAGCGAAACCGAGCTCGGGAGTGTTTGCGGGCCCACTCTCATTTCGAATCAAGTGGGGCCCACAAGTCACATCAAGTCACATCACTAGTCAACTTTATCACTTTATAGTGATAGAAGTTGGTGGTTGGTGATAGTGTGTTAAACACTCCAAGTTGGTAATGATGGGAGATGATTTACCAAAATTTCTGTATATCTTATTTTTGATTTTTGATTTTTGAAATCAAAATAACCAACACAACTCTACTCACTTTCTCCCTCATCTCACGGCACAAGGTGCCATTTCCTCTATTTTTCTTTCAACGCCGAGAGCATCAAGAAGACTAAGGGAAATTTTGTGGCAAAATTTCCAAGTGCTAGCACACCAAATGAGTCATACAAAGGTGATAGGGAAACCCATTCATGAGCATGGAATCCACACCCAAAGTTTGGAGCTTGAAGATCAAGACAAGGAGAACAAAGGATGTCTTGGCCGAACCTAGGAGGAAAAGCTTGAAGAATTTTTTTTATGATCAACGCATCGCAAATCCGATCAAAGTGAGTATTTCCGCAACTTTAGTTTGATGTATTCGCACGTTTCATCGCTTAATATGATCTTGGTTAGACCTAGAAAAACTTAACAGACCGGCTATTCCAACCGACCTCGTAGGGCATTCAACGGTGTGGCTGGTGACAACCAATTGCATGTATATCACACTCAGAGCCGTCTGACTACCAATGACCCACCTCATACGGACCCAACACCACAAGTCACCTCCATAATGTGCAAGGAGTTTGAGGAGTTTAAAGAGGCGATTCTCTCCATCCTACCTGGGTTAAGCCTATTGGTGAGGAAGATTCTGGCCGAGATAATTTCGTAAACTCATTTCTTAGAGTTCATCACTTTAGTAGAGCTTCCATGAAAAGTCAGCCCCCAAGACATGAGGTTTTACAATAGATCGACGGACCCAGGCGACCATGTCGTCTATTAAAAGTATAAGATAATATCCACGACCCTGGTACCACAATAATGAAAGGCCAAAATATGCATAGGATGTAAAAAAACGCTAGCAGGATGTTGCGAGATTTTCATACCGCAAGTATACGGTGTCAAGTTTTAGTAAAAGATAACTATGAGAGTCGAACCCACATGGATTATAATAAGACTCTCACCAAGTACTATAATTAGTAAACCTAAATTTTTTTAGAAGAAATTTGAAATAAACTAAATAAAGATTAAAAACTAAATAAACAAAATATCAAAACTTTAAATTAAGATAAACCAAGATGAGAGAGATTCTAGAGTCTGATTTCACCTAGTTATCTCCTATGTATTTTCTATGCCAATCAATCCTTATTCAGTTGCATTATTTTTAAGCCAAGAACTCTAAGTTATTGTAATTCCCTCTCCCGAGTGCCGAGTGAATATATTATCAATTACAGACTTCGATATCCCTATAAAAATCTAGTAATTATCAATTCATTATGCTCTATGATTCTTTATTAACGACTTCAAAGGGATAATAGATTCTCCCGAACTCTATAACACTCCTAGGTTATATTCTCTAAATCTTATTCAAAATCCAAAAATCTCGAATTATAGATTCTAAACATTCATCATATCAATTTGTGGCCAACAAACTAGAAGTATTAAACATAAGAAAATATAAATAAAATGAATCACAACTTTATAACAATTAAACTAGAAAATAATACATATGTTCAAGCATAGGCTACATCATCCTCTAGAATAATAGAGTTAGTTCATGACTAAAATACACAAACAATGAAAGCATTGTCATGAATTTAATAGAAATCATTAGAGTTTAAAGAAATAAAATAGAAGATTAAACCTGAATCGAATCCCTTCGTCTTCAGACGTCACCGTTTTCGTCTCCTCTTGTCGCTCTTCAATCTTCCACTTGGGAACACTCTAAAATATGTGTTAGAACTCTTGAGTTGTGTATTAGTCCCTCCATTTTAGGGTTTTGGACGAGCTTATATATTTATAAGGAAGTTATGGAGTACTTGTGTATGTAAAATATGACTTAATTAAGATTCTGGACATCTGCCGCAGCGTCGCTACGCCAAATACTCATGAATTTACTATGGCAAAAATATAAAGGTGTGTCGTGACGCCAAACACTTTTTCTAGTTTGCTAATTTTCTTCGATCCAGACTTTCCTGCGTGTTTCTGATGCATCCTTAAGGTCCCAAAACAATTCTATTTGCTCCAAGATCCATATTCCAATGCTTCCTACAAATCAAACATAAAAACAAACTATAAAATACATTAAATGACACGAAACCTAACAAAATAGTAAGCTAAAAATGTAGGAATAAGTGGGTATAAACCACACTTATCAAACACCCCCAAACTTAAGATTTTACTAGTCCCGAACAAAAGATAAAATAAAAAATAAATAAAAAATAAACAAATAGAAATAAAAAAAAAATTAACTAGGCCACTTTCATGGGGATCACGATTGCATTTAGAATATGCAATAAGCCTTTAAACCTCTAGGCGGACCTAGTGGATGAGTTATGATCTTATGAAGGCTTACAATAATGACACCCACAAACGTCATGCACAAACATGTAAAAATATAAAAATAATAAAAGCAAATAAAATAGTCCCGATAGCTTTGCATAATAATGAAAGAATGCCTAATAATGAAATCAGAGAACCTTCAAAGTAGTCAATGCAACTTAAATCCAAGTTTTTGGATAAATCATCTAAGCCAGACTCACAGTGTGTGTGTGTGTGTGTAAAGTTTCATTCACTCTCGACTCCTAAATAAGCCAACTCAATCATATTGTTTCTTTATTTCAAAAACAACTATTTCTCCTTTTTTTTCTTAACCATACCATACATCATAACACTGGCATATTGAGATAAATATCAAAGAAAATGGTCATTCATCGGCAAATAATTTCTTCAACTAGTCATTTTGCCAGCTACCTAGGTTTTTACTGCTAAAAACCTATTATTACGTGCTTACGAGTCAAACCTAGATCGGTTACTCAAGACATCAGATAAAAATAAATTGGGGACTTATCGTTTCTAAGATTTCATCATAAATATATATATATATATATATATATATTTTTTAAATAAACAGCATGAACTATCACTACATACACACACCCTCAAACTTAAAACTTGCATCGTTCTCAATGTAAGATAAACATAAAGAAACAAAAGTAAGGAGCAACACTACCATGCTTGGAGTTGATCAGGCTCATTTGGTCAGAATTTGGTTGCGTAGGTTGTGTGGGTCATGCTACCTACATAAATACACATGTAAACTAACAAACAAGCAAATAGCACACAATCAAATAAAACTAAAGTAAAGAAGAATAAAAATAAACAAATGCAAGGGTACCTCCCCGCTAGCACTAAGTTTAACATCTTCAGCCAAACATTTCCACTTAAGTGGTCATGGTGGCTTCAATGTAATAGACTATGTAGTCTTATGTGTCTTCTTCTTTGGTATCCACCGGTTGTTATCTATTTCAACTCTCTTCCCTAAAATGTCTATCATGCCACATTCTTCATCATGGTAAGGACTCTGCATGGCCTTGAAAACATTGAAGGTAACTTCTTCATCTTGCACTCTCATTGTCAGTTCACCTTTTTGCACATCAATGATCGCTCTGTCTATTGCCAAGAACGGTCTCCCAATGATGATTGGAACGTCATGATCCTCTTCCATATCAAGAATAAGGAAGTCAGCAGAAAAGTAAAACTTATCGACTTTAACCAACACGTCATCCACTGTCCATCTCGTGTAGGTGAGAGACCTATCTGCTAACTGTAATGTGACTGTGGCTGGCTTTGACTCACCTATGTCAAACTATTTGTAGATGGATAAGAGCATGAGATTCATACTTACGCTCAAATCGCATAGCGCCATATGAAAATATCAATTCCTAATAGTGCAAGATATGGAAAAACTGTCAGGATCCATCAATTTTGGATGGAGCTTCTTCTGTATAATCACACTACATTCTTCAGTGAGTGCTACTATTTCAAAATCAGCCAACTTTCACTTCTTTGACATCATCTCCTTCATAAACTTCACATAATTAGGCATTTGTTCCAAAGAGTCTGGGAATGGGATGTTGATATAAATCTTTTTAAAAATATCTAGAAACTTGGCAAACTGAGCGCCCAATTTCTTCTTTTGAAAGAACTGAGGGTATGGCAAAGGTCTCTTCGGGATGGGAGGTGGCTTATACAAATGAGTTATTGTATTATTCTCTTCTTCTATTACTGTTTCCTTCTTTTGTGATACCTCTTTGTCCTTACTGCCTTGGCCCTTATAAGTATCTCGAATCTCTTTCCCGCTCCTAAGGGTAATGGCTTGACACTGCTTTTTAGGGTTGACCTCAGTATTACTAAGAAATGCCCATTTTCTGTTGGTTAGCCATGGAAGAAGCAATTTGTCCAATCTGCACTTCAAAAGACTTTATTGTTGCTCCGATATTGCTCATGTGTGTTTCAATACTATTCAGTCTCGACTCATTCTTCTCAGACCTCTCCGGAGTTTTAGCAACAAACGATCTCATGAGGTCTTCTAAGGAAGGTTTCTACTCAGCTCTTTGATTATTATAGCCAGTATGAGGTTGCAAGACATTCTCTGTATTAGCATATGACAAGTACGAATGTTAATAATTAGGCATAGGATTGCCTCTATAGTTTTTGAAGTTTCAATTGTTCATATATTGGACTTTCTCATATCCTCCGTCAGATAAGATCATTCTGTTAGCATCAGCTGCTTCAATAGATGGTTGGCTCTATTGGTTGGTTAATACTGCTAGATGAGTTGTGAGGGATGATATTTTAGCTGTAAGTGCAACAATAGGATCCACCTCATACATACCAGGCACCTTAGGCATAATATTGCGTTAATTTGGCTATTGGAAATTGTTAATGGCCATCTCCTCTAGCAGGGCATACGCATATTTAGAAGATTTCTTAAACAGGATTCCTCCAGCAACTGCATTGACCATGGTCCTGTTTGAACCATTCAACCCATTATAGAACAACTGAATATGAACCCAGACTTCAAAATTATGTTGTGGCCATCTCCTAAGTAGATCTTTAAAGTGCTCAAAGGCCTCGTATAGATTCTCAGTCTCCAACTGCTTAAATATGCTTATTTTTATTCTTAGTTGGGCTAATTTAACTGGTGGAAAGAACCTTGCAAGAAATATTGTAGTCATATCCTGCCATGTCGTGATGCTCCCCATCAGAATATATTACAACCAACCCATCACTTTATCCCTTAAACAGAATGAAAATAAACGTAGCCTGATGGTCTCTTTGGTCACACCATTCATCTTTATGCTATCTTCATGTTGGACAATTATGACCCATAGCATCACTATTTGTACAGATCATGGTGTTGTTGTACAAATTAACTATGTGACAAAGGAAATTGCTTTTTTATCATTTGTAATTAGATTACCAAGATGTATAAATGACAGAAGGTCCTTATGATTAGTTCCGGATTGAGATGATATAAGACAGTATCAATCCACGAAGGTTTAATCATTAAATATCCCTAGTCGTAGTACTATCGAGATTGGACATCGATAATGCGGAATAGACTAGTAATGCACTTGTGCGAGTTGTGGGAACATAACGGCATAGTTCTCATATATTTAAGTATTGGATACTTATGCAAGTGTAGTAAGAGATTGTGTTTACCGATGGTACGGAAACAGCTTCGCTCTAGATAGACCCCTCGGAATTCCATTGGTAGTATGACTATGTGTCTATGGAAGTCCGAACCAGGGTAGGTATTTGGTCTTAACCTGAGACTTACACCGCTAATACTTGCGACAATCAATATACTTTGGTTTTGGTCATCCAGGGCTTTAACAGGTTCTATGTACGACTCTTCTGGGTATATTGAGAATCGTAGTGTATTGGGTGTGATGTCAAGACGGAAGTATCACTTCAGTCATAATGGAGATGATGATCACGTAGGATACAGAACTGGTGCTCTAATATGCTGCAGCTATCGGGATATTATGACTAGGTCATGTTTATCCGATTATAGAGACTAGTTACCAGAGATCTGATATGTGCTTTGTACGGGGCAGACACAATTCCAGCCCCAGGCCTAGCACGTGACATCCGATACTGGATCGTAAAACGCAATACTACGTATACTACGCCTGACATAGATTATATATTTCTTTAAGAATATTTCTAGAGAATTGGGTAAGCACGGTGCTTTGCTAGAAGCCAACCATGTCTTGTAAATCGGTAAAAACGTAGTACTAGGTACGTACGTGTTCGGATAGTCCGACGACCGAATTTACTGCCAACATATTCGGGGATCTCATAGGTCACTTCCCGAAGATTCACCGATGACGTATGACTCGCACATAATTAATCTGGGATTAATTATTAGAGAGAGAAAATTAATCTAGGATTAATTACGGAGATATTTTATCTGGGATAAAATATTATTTAAAGAGAGAGGACGATTAATTTGGAATTAATCGATAAAATAATATATTCGATATATTATACGAAATTAGATTTTGTCGCAGAATTAAAATTAGATTTTAATTCGGGCGAACGAGTTAATTTTGAATTAATTCGCTAGCGACGTGAATAGTAATTTTGCTAGGCATAATTATTTTAATTAAATTTGATTTAATTACGCCGTAACGGAAAATTCGTTAATTCAGAATTAGCGAACCCGAGCCTGGGAGTGTTTTCAGGCCCACTCGTATTTCGAATCGAGTAGGGCCCATAAGTCCCACCAAGTGTCACATCACTAGTCAACTTTATCACTTTTATATTGAAAGAAGTTGTTGGTTGATGGTTGAGTGTGAAACAATCAAGTTTGATGGTTGAAAGACATTTACCATTTAATTATTTTATTTGTTATTTGATTTTCAATTTTGTGTATTAGATTATACAACACACAAACACCACTTCTCTTCCTCTCTCCCTCGTTCGGCCATTAGAGCCATTTTCTTCTCTCTTTTTGCCTTCAATGCCGAGAGCATGTAGAAGCAATAGAACTTTTGTGGCAAAATTTCAAGAGTGCTAGCACACATTAGGAGTCATACAAAGGTGATAGGGAAACCCACCCATGGGCATGGAATCCACACCCAAGCTTGGAGCTTGACCGAAACTTGGAGAGCACAAAAGGGAGCCATTGCCGAGAGCTTCATGGAGGAGCAAAAAGAATTTTTGTGTTCATCGCATCAAAATTCGATCAATGTAAGTATGATTATGTCATACTTCTTTGTTGTATTCACATGTTTTACGCTTAAATCGATCTTTGTTTGACCTTAGAAACCCAACAATGGTATCATAACCATGATTTAAGCATGAAATTTGATTAGGGTAAAAATTTGGGTAAAATTGATTTGAGCATGCTTTGATGAAATTGATTGTTGGAATATGCTTGAATGATGATAACATAGTGTTATGCATGATCAATTTGATGAAAATTGAATTCGATGAATTTTCCCCAAAATGTTTGGCTTGGCCGAAACTAGGTGTGCCTTAAGTGTCATGGTAATTTTATTTTTTGAATCATTGGATGAGTTTGAATGACTTGGGAAATGTTGATTTAGGATTTTATTGGATTGAATTCGGAATTGGACAAAATTTCCCTAATTGCCTTGACTTAGAAGCATGGAAAATGATTGATTTTTTATTCAATTGTGTTGGACATGTGTTGATGATAATTAGCATGATTAATTAAGTAAATTGGTATTTTGGAAATGTTAATTTGGTTAATTAATTATGGCTATACACTTTAGATTAATTTAATTATGAAGTTTGGAATTTTGTAATTTAATTAATTGGGCCAAATTTGGAATTGGGCTTGTAAAGTTGTATTTGGGCTTAATGGGCTTGGTTGGGCCAAGTTTGGTTTAGGCTAATTGGTTGGATCCAATTGGGACCAAAACCATATCCATAAAGTCCAAATATAATTAAAGGGACCTTTAATATTTTAATTGGGCTTAATGGGCCTAAATTGGTTTCTTGGCTAATAAGGGTGATTCCTTAAATGGGCTTTGGTATTTGGGTTTGACCCATGTTGACCAAAGTCCAAGACTTTAGAAATTATTTGAAAGCCCATTGGACTTTAATTAAATTGACATTTGATGTTAAATGGGCTTTGAGACCCGTAAAGATTAGATTTAGAATCTAAGTCGTAAAGGCACATTAAAAAGTGTAATTATTTAATTTAGAATTAAATATAGAATTAGTATTAAATACAAATTAAATTGGATTTAATATTGTAGTTTAATATAATTCAAGAATTCGTACTTTGAGTACTTATTCGCAAAACGAGTTTGACTCGCGCAAAATCAAATCGTTGTTTGAACATTGGATGGTCATTAATTTCAGATTAATTAATTGGATTTGATTGATTGATAACATGCTTTGTGTGAATACATGGATGTGATGTATGAATCATGCATATCAGATGGATATTAGATGGGTAAGGGCAATATTGGAAATTATTATAATAAATTTAGAATTTATTAAATTGGACCTGCGTGTCCAGCCTATTACCTCTTGACTCTTTGTATTTCTCTTCTCACCTATTCCCCTCAATGTAAATGAGGTTTCTTTAGAAGTGTTATGTAATTGGGTAGAAGTAATATATGTGCTAGCGGGAGAGATTTGTTCTAGGAACAAAATGTGTTAAGTATCCATCCGCATATCATTATTATTTCATTTATACGCGCCTTATTATCTTTTTAGAATGCATGTTTAAGGGTGTATGATGATGAGACCTAATAAAGATAATTAATTGGTTGCCAATTACGCGAAAAAAAACCATCAACATATATTAAGCATTTTTCCTTCCATTGAGTGATTCTTACTCAAGATCCAAGATTGGCACTGGTTTGTTGGCCAAAGTCAAGACCATTGTCCATCGCGGATGTGTTTGAATCATGAAGGCTTTGTTCCATATCGGTGTCTTGTCCAAGTTGTGATTTGTTGGCAAAAGTCAAGATCACTTCTTGTCCATCGACATCGATTACGAAGCTTTCCAAGGTCAATGGGTTCCGCTTAACTGGGATCATTAAGTTTGTTGTGCCAAAGCCAAGGCTTAGTTGATTTAGAGGAAAAAGGTTAGGGAATATATTAGATATATTGGCATATATAGGATATATGTTTCGGACTTGGATGTGCACCTACTGGATCTAGGAATTGGATGAGATCCAATTGATCTTAGAGATCTACCTAGTTAAATATCGTACAATTTGTTGGCGAAAATCAAGATTGTGTGTTATTTAACGGGATCCTAGCCCACTAGGAAACAAGGTTTCCCGAGTACTCAACAGATGGTTAGAGGCTCGCCGAAAAGTAGTGGGAGGCAAGTATTAAATTTTCAAATTCGTTTAGTTACTTGCCAATACGCGCTCATTTCAAATTTTTCGTCATTAAATTAATATATTAGTTGGACTAATATTTAATCGGTGTTTTAATTAAATAGTTGGATTGTATTCAAACTAATTCAATTATAGTTGATTATATAATTGGATTATAGTAATCAATATATTTGAATTTAAACCATTTAAATTATAGTTGATTATATAGTTAGACTATAGTAATCATTATAATAAATAGTACCTGAAATCGTTGATTAGATAGTTGGACTATTGCAATCAAGATAACTGAAAGATTAGCGTTTAGAACATAATCCTGGGTGAAAATATTTTTAAACGGCTTTAAATTTTCAAATTGGGAATAAAATTTTAGGATAATCTGGAAACTAAGAAGCTATTCTATTTAATAGAGAAACATCTCGGGCCTAAGCCCGGAGTTGAGAAAATATTGGAGCATGAGTTTTGGATAACTCATGGTGATGATAACTTTAGTGCTTAATCCTTTATACTTAATGCAATAACTCTTTAATTCCGTCATCAAAGTTAAGGATTAGATCCTTATACCTTGATGATGAAATTAAATATCTTCGTAGATTTATTGTTAGATCTTAGAAGTATAAATTGCAAAAGAAGCTCTTTAGCTCGTATATGTCAGAAGGTACATCTGTCGAGCACTAGGTGTCGCAGATGATTGCTGACATCAATCAGCTAGGTTAGCTGGGCATTACCTACGTGGCCGAGACTACAAAGATTTGATCTTATAGTCTGTACCCGAAAGCTGGGGCAGGTTCATTATGAACCAAGAGAAAACACTTGGAGAGTTGATGGCTATGCCCTATGAGTCACAACCAGAGCTTCAAAATGGGCAAAGGCAAAATCATCATAGTCTTCTAGGAAGACATAGGACATATCCCAAGATGTTTGCCTAAATTGTGGCAAACGGGGTCATGAAATGCGTGACTGACGTATGGACAAGGCAGACATGAAGGAAGTGAAGACGGGGCAAGGCTCCAGCTTCAAGTATGTTTAGTCATAAACATGTTCGCTATTAGTTTCAAAATTAGATTTTGATACTAAATGTGGTACATAATATATGTACTGATGTGCAGAATCTGCTGATTAGCAGGAAACTGACTTCAGTTGAGATTAACCTACCAGTCGAAAACGGGACGAGAGTCATTGTTTTAACCGTAGATACCTAAGTTTAGGAACTACCCTTCGGGTTTGTACTTAAATTAGGAAACTGTTAAAATGTAAATAGTTTGACTAGAAACATTATCTCTATATCAGAGTATAATCTGTTGCGGATAGACCTTTATATTCTAGAACACTAAAGTGTTTTATTTTATAAAGATGATATTGAGATAAACACATTAGATGTGAATAACAATATTTATATTTTGAAAGTAAATAAATCTCAAATATATAACATGACAAACAAATAGCTCAAACTGAATTAATCAGATGAGACTTATTTGTGGCATTTTTATCTGGGACACATTAAACAAGACTCGTATATCCACACTTTTGAAGAGTGGATACTATGACGGATTTGATTATATTCAAGTGATGTCTACGAATCTAGTTTATTAGGTAAAGTGCCTAAAACACCTTTTTACTTGGTAAAAGTGCAAGTGTAACCGATCTGTTAGCCCTCGTTCATAGTGACGTAAGTGGGCCCATATCTAGCCAGGCTAGAGGTGGATATGAACACTTTGTAACCTTTACGGATGTGGCATCGCGTTTTGGTTATATGTTTTTATAAATTCAGAAACTTTTGATAAATTCAAAGAGTTTTGACACGAAGTAGACAGACAAATCGGCTAAAGTATAAAACGTCACGGTTAGACCATGATGGAAATACTTAAGCAATAAGTTTCTCAATTACTTGAAAGAGTATAGTATTCTTTCAATATGGACTCTTCACGGAACACCTCAATTTGACGGTTTGTCCGAACTGAGAAACCGAATTTTGTTGGACATGATAAGGTTAATCATGAGTCGCTCTGAGCTACCATTTTCCTTCTAGGGATACACATTAAACAGTGTAAAACTTATTTTGAATAAGGTTCCATGAAAAATCTGTTAGATAGATTTCATATTAGATATAAACAGGAAAGAAACCGGGTTTTCTCATTCTTGAAGATTTGGGAATGCTAGGCATATGTTTGGATGATACCAAACAAGAACCCAAATCGGATAAACGCCTGATTTGTAGGTTATCCTAGGGTAACCAAAGTATAGTACTTATACAACTCACTAGAGAACAATTTAATTGTTGCTCGCCATGCGGTTTTTTTAAGAGGAATACTTATATGCAGTGGTAAGTGGGAGAAAAGTAAAACTCGATGAAAATCGGAGTAATATTGTTCCAGCACCGATTCCTTAATGGAACACAAACTGTTCATCAAGGATGAAACTGTACCATAATCTTCAAATACACAAGAACCGCGTAAGTCGGAGAGAGTCAGAAAACAACCTGGGAGGTATGGGTTTCTGATCTCACTTCGTAAAGATGTCAATCTTATTGAGGAACACGAACTAACTACGTATGAGGAAGTGATACAAGGTATCGACTCCCTATTATGGCAAAGTGCCATGAAATCTGAAATGGATTCCATGTATACCAACCAAGTATAGACACTGGTTGTTGTACCGAAAGGCATTGTGCCTATTGGTACTATATAAGTCTTCAAGGAAGACATACATGGATGGCAACATACCAACGTATAAAACTAGGCTTGTAGCGAAAAGTTATCGTTATCAACATTGTGTCGATTACCACGAAACCTTTTAACTGTTGCCATGGTTAAATCCATTTGGATAATGCTTGCTAATGCTGCATGTTTCATTTATGAAATATGGCAGCTGAACGTCAGAATCAATTTCCTTAAACGGAAACCTTTTGGAGGATGTTTACAACATCCTGACGGTTTTGTCGTACCGAAACGAGCAAACAAGGTTTGCAAGTTAATCGATCCATTGATGGATTGAAGCAAGCATTTAGTTCTAGGAACTATAGTTTTGATGTAATCATAATGGTATATGATTTAATTCAAAACGATAATAATTCTTCTGTATATAAGGGAGTTAGTGGGAGCGCACTGACAGTGATTATCCTAAATAATGATGACATGTCATTTCTTGGAAATGACATTCCCATAATAAAATCGGTGAAAGCTTGGCTTTCATGAAAATTCTCCGTAGAATACTTGGGAGAAACAATTTTTATTCTAGGAATAAAGATCTACTGGGATAGATCTAAAAGTTGTTGGCACTCTCCGAGAACTCGTACATTGAAATAAATGTACGCGACCTGGTGTCTCATATGCTTTGAGCATATGGAGTCACAATCAGGCCAATCCAAGTGATGGTCACTGGATTGAAATTAAGAACATCCTTAAGTATCTTAGATGATCTAAGGATGCTTTCTTAAGTTATAGAGAAGGAGAACTTAAAGTGACTGGGTTCACCGTTGCAAGTTTTCTAACCGATAAAAACGACTACTAGTCGTAATAAAGGTACTATAAAGTTTGAATAAAGGAACAGTGAGCTGGAAATCTTCCAAGCAAGATATTATTACTGAATAAACAACAAAAGTGGAATATTACTGCAGCTGAGGCAACAATAGAAGCCTTTTGGATTGATAATAATCCTAATCAGATTATGAGTAGTTCTGTTAGCAGCTGAGCTAGGCTACAGCACAGGCTAAAGAATTAATGGTCTCATCAACGATCCAGATATATACTTCAAATATTCATCTGATTCGTTCGGATCATACATCGTGGCGATGTGATGATCGAATAAATTGCATCAGATGATAACACTACAAATCCACTTACGAAAGCTTTTACTCAGCAGAAATTTAAGTGAACCGTACATAGTTCGGGTGTATGACACTTGAGTGATTGGCTATAGCCCAAGTGGGAGATTGTTGGACAATTATGACCCATAGCATCACTATTTTTACAGATCATGGTGTTGTTGTACAAATTAACTATGTGACAAAGGAAATTGCTCTTTTATCATTTGTAATTAGATTACCAAGATGTATAAATGATAGAAGGTCTTTATGATTAGTTCCGGATTAAGATGATATGAGATAGTATCAATCCACGAAGGTTTAATCATTAAATATCCCTAGTCGTAGTATTATCGAGATTGGACATCGATAATGCGAAATAGACTAGTATTGCACTTGTGCGCGTTGTGGGAGCATAACGACATAGTTCTCATATATTTAAGTATTGGATACTTATGCAAGTGTAATAAGAGGTTGTGTTTACCGATGGTACGGAAACAGTTTTGCTATGGATAGACCCTTCAGAATTCCATTGGTAGTATGACTATGTGTCTATGGAAGTCCGAATCAGGGTATGTGTATTTGGTCTTAACCTGAGACTTGCACCGCTAATACTTGCGACAATCAATATACTTTGGTTTTGGTCGTCCATGGCTTTAACAGGTTCTGTGTACGCCTCTTCTGGGTATATTGAGAATCATAGTGTATATGGTGTGATGTCAAGACGGAAGTATCACTTCAGTCATAGTGGAGATGATGATCACGTAGGATACGGAACTGGTGCTCTAATATGCTGCAGCTATCGGGATATTATGAATAAGTCATGTTTATCCGATTATAGAGACTAGTCATCAGAGATCCGATATGTGCTTTGTACGGGGCAGACACAATTCCAGCCCTAGGCCTAGCACGTGACATCCGATACCAGATCGCAATACGCAATACTATGTATACTACGCCTGATAAAGATTACATATTCCTTTAAGAATATTTCTGGAGAATCGGGTAGGCAGGGTGTTTTGCTAGAAGCCAACCATGTATTGTAAATCGGTAAAAACGTAGTACTAGGTACGTACGTGTTCGGATAGTTCGACGACCGAATTTACTGCCAACATATCCGGGGATCTCATGGGTCGCTTCCCGAAGATTCACCGATGACGTATGACACGCACATAATTAATCTGGTATTAATTTTTAGAGATAGAAAATTAATCTAGGATTAATTACGGAGATATTTTATCTGGGATAAAATATTATTTAAAGAGAGAGAACGATTAATTTGGAATTAATCGATAAAATAAAATATTCGATATATTATACGAAATTAGATTTCGACGCATAATTAAAATTAGATTTTAATTCGGGCGAACGAGTTAATTTAGAATTAATTCGCTAGCGACGTGAATAGTAATTTTACTAAGCATAATTATTTTAATTAAATTTGATTTAATTACGTCGCAACGGAAAATTCGTTAATTCGAAATTAGTGAACCCGAGCCCTGGAGTGTTTGCGTGCCCACTCGCATTTCGAATCGAGTGGGGCCCACAAGTCACATCAAGTGTCACATTACTAGTCAACTTTATCACTTTTATATTGATGGAAGTTGTTGGTTGATGGTTGAGTGTGAAACACTCAAGTGTGATGGTTGAAAGACATTTACCATTTAATTATTTTATTTGGTATTTGATTTTCAATTTTGTGTATTAGATTATACAACACACAAACACCATTTCTCTTCCTCTCTCTCTCATTCGGCCATTAGAGCCATTTTCTTCTCTTTTTTTGCCTTCAATGCCGAGAGCGTGTAGAAACAATAGAAATTTTGTGGCAAAATTTCAAGAGTGCTAGCACACATTAGGAGTCATACAAAGGTGATAGGGAAACCCACCCATGGGCATGGAATCCACAGCCAAGCTTGGAGCTTGACCGAAACTTGGAGAGCACAAAAGGGAGCCATTGCCAAGAGCTTCATGGAGGAGCAAAAAGATTTTTTGTGTTCATTGCATCAAAATCCGATCAAAGTAAGTATGATTCCGCCATACTTCTCTGTTGTATTCACATATTTTACGCTTAAATCGATCTTTGTTTGACCTTAGAAACCCAACACTTCCATCTCCAAGAACATCCTTAAGTGAACATTGGGATCCTCTACAGCTGAACCTCCAAACAAGTTCTTTCGTACCATGTTGATCAATACATGTTTTAGCTCAAAATTATTGCCATTGATTGGTGGATGCACAATCCCAGAATAATTATCGCCACTGACTGGCTTAAAGTGATCTCGGATTGCCACCTGGCTTAAATTGATCTCTATATTTTTAGCTGTCATCGCTTCTTTTTCAATTTTCCTTTCTTTCCTTAGTCTCCTCGTTGTTCTTTCTATTTCAGGATCAAACAGAAGCAAGTCAAGACTTGTGGATCATCGCATTCAATGAAGCACAAAAAAATAAGAAAAAGTACTAAAACAAAAATAATAAAAAAAATATATAAATTAAAGTTAAGGTTATTTAGTAAAAGTATCAATGTGAATTAGATTAACAATCCCCGGCAACGGCACCAAAAATTTATTGCAAGATTTTTGTACTACAAGTATACGGTGTCAAGTTTGAGTAAAAGATAAGTATGAGTGTCGAACCTACAGGGATTGTAACAAGACTCTCACTAAGTACTATAATTAGTAAACCTAACTTTATTTAGAAGCAATTTGAAATAAACTAAATTAATATTAAAAACTAAATAAGAAAAATATCAAAACTTTAAATTAAGATAAACCAAGATAATAGAGATTCTAGAGTTTGATTTCACTTATCTATCTCATATGTATTTGCTACGTCAATCAATCCTTATTCAGTTTCATTGTTTATAAGCCAAGAAACCTAAGTTATTCTAACTCCTTCTCCCGAGTGCCGAGTAAATATATTATCAATTACAGACTTCGACGTCCCTATAAAAATCTAGTAATTAACAATTCATTACGCTATGTGATTTAATGACTTCAAATGGATTATAGATTCTCCCGAACTCTATAACACTCCTAGGTTATATTTTCTAGATTCTATTCAAAATCCCCTCACCCGAGTGATAGATTCTAAACATTCATCATCTCAATCTGTGGCCAACAAACTAGAAGCATTAAACACAAGAAAATATAAATAAACTGAATCACAACTTTATAACAATTAAACTGGCAAATAATACATAGGTTGAAGCATATACTACATCATCCTATTGAATAATAGAGTTAGCTCAGGATTAAATATAAAAATAATGAAAGCATGGCCATGAATCTAATAGAAATCATTAGAGTTTAAAGAAAAAAACAAGAAGATTAAACCTGAATCGAAACCATTCGTCTTCACACGTCACTGTCTTTGTCTCCTCTTATCGCTCTTCAATCTCCCTCTTGGGATCACTCTAAAATATGTGTTAGAACTCTTGAGTTGTATATTAGTCTCTCCCTTTTAGGATTTTGGATGAACTTCTATATTTATAGGGACGTCCTGGAGTCCTTGTGCATGTAAAATAAAACTTAATTAAGATTTTGGACATCTGCCGCAACGTCGCGAAGCCAGAATTACCGTCGTGACGCCTAATCCTTAGGAATTTACTATGGCAGAAATCGGAAGGAGCGTCCCGACGTCGAAATTTGCGTCGTGACGCCAGATACTTTTTATTGTGTGCTGATTTTCTTCGCTCCAACCTTTCCAACGTGCTTCCAATGCGTCCTATGGTCCAAAAACAAGTCCATTTGTTCCAAGATCCATATTTCAATGCTTTCTACAAATCAAACATAAAACATAAAACAAACTACAAAATATATTAAATGACACGAAACATATGCTTTCTGCTGACTGAATGCTTATTTTGCTGTAACATAAATTTATGCTGAGTGAATGCTTATTAATGCAAGGTTTGGTATTGGGTTTTGGTTATTGCCTAATTGTGCATGTTAGTTGGGGAGGGGGTTGACTATGTTGATGATATTGATGAAAATGATGATGAAATAGATTTTGATGTGTGATGGTGATTAGAATGTTGCATGTATGTGTGGGGCATGAGTTAGTATATGTGTGTGCATGGTGGAATGTGGTTGTATGTTATAAGAGGTGAAATTTTGATGATGATCACGATGACGATTACCATGATGATTATATGGGTAAGTATGTTTTGTAAGTCATTTATATGTGTTATTAAATGAAGTTTAATATGTAAATTTATACCAAAACCAAATACAAACCATAGAACTTAGAAAAACCTGAAATAAATGTTGAAGATGATTAAAACTTAATATAAGTGGGGAAAATTTTTGATTTTTAGTGGCGAAATTATAGCATTTTTTTCTTTTCGTGACTCAAGGCTATACCTACTTAATACCTTGTGACAAAACACACAAACATAAGACCACATTTGATTCCAATTAATTATGATCTTGACTTAGCTAGCCACCTTTAATTTTTATAAATTGAACCCTCACGCGGTACACTGTAGAGCATGAGTTTCTAATATCTGTCTCACTTCATTTGTCTAGATATATATTTATAGAATTAGGATCCTCTCCAGCTATATATATAACACTAATCAGCTTCCGAAAAACACTCAATCGAGCTTTCTCTTTGCACTTTTCATCTTCAAAATCGAAACCCAGAACCCATTCATTCTCTTCTCATTCAATCCTCCATGGCTCGTTTTGGTGCTTTTATGATCATTTTTTTGGTCGTGTTTGCTTCAACTTCGCCATCTTTAGAAGCAAGAAATCTCTTAAACAAACAGAAGATCATCAACAACATGAAAATTTCATCTTTGTTTAAGAGTTTGCTTCTGACTCAGAGTGCTCTATCAAAGGGAAAAGTTCCAACTCCAAGCCCAGGAATTGATTATGAAAAGCTCTTTGCCCGGCATCTTGCTGGCATTGACAGGAATCTGCAGTCAGTTCCAAGCCCAGGAATCGGCCATTAGTATTTTTTCAAATTATAGTCTCCACCAATTTTTTATTTTTGTTTTCTTTTTTAGTGGGGTTACTTCTTTAATTCTTTTTTATGGGGTCTGTTAATGGAAATATGTAGAGGCACAGTATAAGGTTTTTTTTTTTAGTTCATTACTCGTTTTTTTTTTTCCCTCTTTAATTATTTCCTTCTTTAAGGGATAAACTGTATTCTATATGCATCCCTCTTTGATAATGAGAAGTTTCTTTTTATGGCTTATAATTAATTACAATAACATCCAGTTGAGGTGCAGTTAGCTCTGATATGGTAAAAGGAAAGTGAGGATGACAATAATCCCAAAAAATATATATATTACACGTATCCAATTTCAAATTGGCTGAAATATCAAATATTTAGAATCGACTTAAATATCCAAATAAACAGCATCTGAATATTGAATACCTAATAATGATATTGGATACCAGATTAAATTATAAAATACTAAAATTAATCAAAGTTAATTTATTTACAAAAATATCATTCTCAATAACTTAAGAATAATAATTTTATACCAATACCACATTTTCTTATTGCACGTTAGCTACAAAATTTCAACAATAGACTACGAGAGTAACTAAGAAATTTGAACTCATCAATTGACTACTAATGATCAGGTGTAGCTGAGTACATTATTTATTTTTACTATTGTTGTTGGAGTTGGTATTCGGCGTGCCGATTTCTCATGTATTTCCTTGTAAATACGTGTATGAATAGTGTTGACGGCTGATTTTGGTCTCAGGGTAATATGGGAATATCACCTCCGAGGTAATCCTCCTTCAACGGTGAATTTGTTTGGTTATGGGGGACCAAAAGCAAATTTAGCGAGAGACGAAAAAACACACCAATCGACAAAGAGATTTAACGTGGTTCGGTGGATTTTGGGATCCGACCTACGTCCACGGACAAGAACAGGGTGGTACTTTTTATTGCTCAAATACGCTTCTCGGGTCTCTTCTTTGTTTTTACAAATCAGAGCTTGATGATTCTGATCACTAACTTTTATGATGACTTTTTTTGATGCCCTTTACACATGCTCTACCCTCCTATTTATAATGATACAGAATTCAGACTCCTATTTGTATAAGAAATCCTATTTGGACTCAATCTTCTCTCCTTGTAAGGATTCCTGATCTAATACTGCCTTCTCTTTTCTTATCCCTTCTTGGATTCTGACTTCTTCTCCTTGTGAGAGTAGGATAATTTGTTTATCTTATCCGCAAGAATGGGGTGTCGTCATCTTGAACACGACTCGCTGTTTGGTCGGTCTTCATGAGGTCGGTCATGTCAATCTTTTATGCTGAGAATGTTTCTGTCGACCTTATAGTGCTCGGTCATCCGAACCAAAGTGGTCGGTCTTCACATGTTGTGGTCGGGTTGGCTATATGATCCCAGTCAGTCAGGGAATTACCTTTTTGTCCTTGTCGTATTGTCTTAAATGTTATAGTGCCTGAAAACACCATCAACAAATAGTATTTTGTTATGAATAAAATTTACAATTTCGTCAATATTTTATATTAGAAATGGTAAAGACGTACTTGACATATGAATGATTAAGTTATAACGTAATTGTAAAAGCGTCGCAATTGACTTTGAGAAATATTGTAACAGTATCATTCTTAAACTGTTCTTGGTCAATGTTTACATATTCTTGGTCCGAAAGTAAATCTGGGAGACTGGTACATGTCGTATATCGGAATGTTCGATTCCGGTGGTTTATCTCAGTGAGCCACGAGTCTATAGACTCGTATAGATATTTAGGTGTTCATAGCGGATGAACACTGAATGACTCACGGAAGATTCCTCATAGATGGTACGCTTGGGTCAGTAAGAATCTTCTCGAGTTGAGTAGCATAGTGGTCCTTTGACTTGAGATACCACGGTGGATATATGAGTTATCCTCCACACTTTGATGACAGTCACGTCTTTGACCTTTTTAGGTTATACCTCCGCCTGTTCATTAGGTGTGGACTGATGCTCATGATATCCGGTGACGTGTCCGGAGAGGATCTATTAGTCCTGCGTGCAGGATTTAGGTATCCACTTTATGAGATTGCGATTTATCAAATCCATGTTCATGGTACACTCCGAAATGAGTTCTGATTGTTAATGAGAAATCGTGAATCTATACGTTGACGGGATAATACCTTATGAGATTTGACGATTATATCTATGTCTCTGACATTTATCCAGATACCAATGACGGAAGGATTATACGTATATGAAGATCTCAACTTGTATAGTTCAGCGAGAATATTTTTGGTCATTATAATTTATGACTGGGTAAATTATGGACACGAGATTTGATTCCGTGATGGATGTACTTGAACTTAGAGAGTCTCACATAATTGAAAATACTCGTAGAGTACTAGGGCGACTTATCCACTTTATGAGATTGTGATTTATCAAATCCATGGTCATGGTACACTCCGAAATGAGTTCTGAGTGTTATTGAGAAATCGTGAATCTATACGTTGACGGGATAATACCTTATGAGATTTGACGATTATATCTATGTCTCTAGCATTTATCCGGATACCCATGACGGAAGAATTATACGTATACGAAGATCTCAACTTGTATAGTTCAGCGAGAATATTTGTGGTCATTATAATTTATGAGTGGGTAAATTATGGACATGATATTTGATTCTGTGATGGATGTACTTGAACTTAGAGAGTCTCACATAATTGAAAATACTCGTAGAGTACTAGGGCGACTTAAAAAGAATAATATTGATTATTCGGAAATCGTTTAACGGTTAAACGAAAATAATACATGCGAGGCATTCAATAATTTTCTAAATTAATATGTATGTGTATTAGATATTTCATTTGATTAGATACGTATTAATTAATTATCAAATAATTTTTGGAACATATGTCAACCTTGAATGTATTTTAACATTTATTGTAAATGTAGAAATACATTATACATTTGATTAAATGGATTAATTAATTAAAGTGTTAATTAATTTATTTATTAAATAAATATATTATGAATTATTAAGTATTTATATCACATGTATTATACATGTGTTGTATACTTTAATTATGACATGTGGCTTTTGTTGGAGATTTAGTGGGATGAGATATTTGTTTTTTTTATCAAATTGTTTTGTTAAATAAAAAATTAATTTTCCCTCTCCCACTACTTCTTACTTTCGGCCAACTAAGGATTTGGGGACTATTCCCATTTCTTCAACAACAACCTAAAGATAGAAAAACCAAAGAGAGAGAAAAAATTGGGAGATCAAAAATCAAGCAAAAATGGCATAAATATTTCGAAATTTAAGGTAAATTTATTAATCTTTAAGCTTGGAAATTGTTTCCTTTTGATTTTTGATAATACATGTGATGTGTTTTTGGTTGTTGGATGCTTGTTGAGAATATTTATTGCATGTGTGTTGATTCTTTGAATTTAATAATTGTTATTTGTGTTCAATTTGATCAAGGAAATGAAAGTTGTCATTCTAGAATTTCTATGACACTTTATAGAAACCTAAAATTATTCTTGAGTGTTTTGGAGTGTGGTGAGACTTTAAGAATGTTGGATTGATTAATATAATGCTATATTGAAAGTCAATTTGGGGGAAATTTGGTTAATTTGATTAATTGAAATTTCTAGGGTTTATGCCTTATCCAAAATTGAGGCTTTTCATTCAATGGATTAAATTGGGTACATTAGATGTATATTAATAATTTTGGTAGTGTTTTGGAAACACTTAATCGTGTAATTGACACTTATGGACTAAAATGAGAAAAATGTAAAAAGTTTACATATTATGGAAATTTCGATTTTCTGTGGTATTTTGTGTAATTCCAAATTTGATTTGGAATTAAATATTAAAATAAATAATTTATTTTAATAGTCCAAAAGAAAATTTTTGAAATTTGAAAAATCGGATTTTCACGTTCCACTGCACCCCCGACAAAACCGCTAATACGCCAACAACTGCTACTACAACAGTTTTATTAATTTTGTTTGTGATAATCAAATATCATATGTCCAAAATCAACAAAAACAATTCGAATATCGAATATCCGATATTCGATATAGAAAATTATAATCAACTGAAATCAAATTTGGTTATATATTTTCGTAATTTAAACCTAACCATTATTGAATCTACTTCAGATATCATATAGTTTTTTTTTCGGCATAATATCGGGTATCTAAAATATCCGATCATATTACCATGCGTAGATATACACAAAGTGCTAGTCACTTGGTTAAGACACCCCTATGTTATATAGTAATTCTTGGATTCGATTCCTCATGATGATATGTGAATAAGGAATTTATGTAATTACTAGCTTCAGGCCTTCTTTCTATTAGATTATGCACCTTGTTCTCATAGACTTCGGGTATTATTATATTAGCTTATTCTCAAATCTTTGTGACCTAGTCACACGCGCACGCACACACATATATGTACTTTGCGATCTGTCCGTACGAAAATTTTTAATGTCTGTAACTAAGAATATACACACACATATATGTATGTATGTATCTATATAGTAAGGTTTTAATAAGAGATTCTTATCTTATTAAGTTAAGTGAAAACTTAAAAATATAAAAACACAAAATTTAATATGTTAAAAGACAAACAATACTATATATTTAAATATGAACACATATATTGATGTTTCAATAAGGATGTAATTTTAATAAAATGAAGACCAAGTTAAATTATGAGAAAAATACACACTTCAATGCAGTATATTTTGTCTTATTGTATCTAAAAGATCATGTTCTTAATCTTTTTCTTTGGACCTCATTTTATTAAAATGAAATTTATTGTGAGTAACTTTGCAAAAAGACAATTGTCATATATTTGCTTGTCGATGAACATAGCTAGCTGTGAATGGTCGCTAGAACAAAACAAAACACCCATACGAAGTACATGGTTTATTTCATTTCATACGTTATAATATTATTGATCTTTCGTGTATTAGATTTATTGTCTTATTTCATTGAAGACAATCATAAAATAGAAATGACACAAAAATATCGAGTTTCACATTTTTTTTAACGAGTGGCTTGTCCTTGGTAGAAGTACAACATTAAAACAATTCCATATAATGACAAAAATTAATCTAACAAACTGTATAATATGTTGAGACATCATTCATGTTTAATGTGGATTTTTCAATTACATTAATGTTTTGACAATATTCATTAAGTCCTAAAAAATTAGAAGTAAACAGAAACACGCTGCCGCCGGCCTTAGTTTAAAATGGAGGATTTGGCTTAATGTGCATTTTTTAATTACATTAATGTTTTGACAATATTCATTAAGTCCTAAAAAATTACAACTGAACAGAAACACGGAAGCCGCCTTAGTTTAAAAAGGAAGAATTGGGTAATCACATTACTAACACATGAAAACATATTGAAACCAAATACCATCTATAACTCATCATTAAAAACAACTTGTAAGGATATCAGTTAAGCTGACTTAATGTGGAATAAATGGATTAAAATATTTTATCATGTTTCACAGTCTTGACACCTGCTTTTTGTACCGCACGATTTTAATTAGAAGGTATAGTGTTGATTTTAATATTATTTGTTAAAAATTCAATGAAAAATACTATTTTGTTAATATGGTAATATAAAACATTAAACCACGGATCATTTCAGAAAATTTTTAAAACACGACACCAAAAAAAAAAAATATATATAATAATTGTTTTGCGGTTCAGTTACCGCATCAACTGTCCGAATCTTCGTATCCTCCACCACAAACAATAATGACTAACGCCGACTTTTGATTTTGTATCTATTTTTGTCAAACGTGTGTCATGTTCCTAATCCTCAGTTTTCACGCGTTTTTAATTCCGAAAGATGACACATTCTCTTCATGCATGCCATTGAATATTAACGTAAAAGAACCATTTAATTTCTATGTTTACCTTTCATTAAACAATTGTGGTGTTTTTAATTTAGATAGATGGTGGGTCTCACCATTTAAAAGTAGTAAGTCTATAAATGTTAATGAATAGTGATATGTTTATATTCGGAATGATTTCTATTGATGGTGATTTTCAGCGCCGCTAAACTCTGAATCACGAAGAAGGGGTATAATGGGGTTTACACTTAATAAATGGTCCAAGGTCCTTGTGAGGAAGAGTGGTCAGACAAGGGGCTCGAGCCCGAGATACAGGGCGACGTATGAGGGAAGAGCTAGTTGAGGAGGATAAGTTTGGATACCGACCCGACTTTGTGAGAAGGTGTAAGATCCAGTTGAACTTGAGCATCTGTGAAGGCTAACCTGATGTTGTCTATGACTACCGACCCGACTTGGTCAAGAAGTAAGGAAAAGTATTCAGCGTTGTTCCACTTGGCGCACCGACACGGGGACCAAGGTTGGGGTTGCAGTATAATGTGCTTATATATGAATGACGTAAGTCCTACGTGATATATTGAGCCTCCAGAAGGCTGATATGATGGGAGTTGGTCAGTAATTTCCCTTCTGACACACTGAACAGCGTGGGAGTGGTTGAATTACGGGGGATCACATGCGCAGAACGTGCAGCAGAGGATAAATGTGGGAATGATTGCTTTTTACTGACAGAGGGTGGTTGATTCAGAAGACCAGAGCTACTGTTTGCATAGCCGTTGGGGAAAAGGAGCATGGGCGACAGTGACAGACTTACATGTGCTGACGTCACAAGTGGGTATAACAGTAGATTTATAAGTCTATATAAGGGGCTTGGAAATTAAAAGTTAAAGGTATCATTTTTTATATTCCACAACTTGTGAAAGAGCTCTAAAAATCTTAGTGAGGCTTACATGTGCTGACGTCACAAATGGGTATACAGTAGATTTATAAGTCTATATAAGGGGCTTCGAAATTAAGAGTTAAAGGTAGCATTTTTTACATTCCACAACTTGTGAAAGAGCTCTAAAAAGCTTAGTGATAGAGAGAGAAAGCTTATCAGTCTTAACCCGAGCTCGTAATAAAAATTCCCCATGGACGTAGGTTGGAGCCATTCTTCGCCGAACCATGTTAAACATTTATTTTCTCTGTGATTTCCTATTTTCTTGGCAAATTTTCTTTGGTTCCTAAATAACCAAATAAATTCACTGCTTGGGGAGGTTTGTTCGAGGAGTAAATTTCCAGAATTACCCCTGAAATGAAAAACAACCGTTAATAGTTTGTGTCGTTTGTGGGGAATAGTACAAAAAGCTGAAATCACACTCAAACGATGCCAGGATATGGAAACCACAAGACTTTATAGGCTTAGACAATGGAGTGGATGGAGAAGATGGAAGTAACACAAAATGAAAGCGAAAATACTCGAAAAGAGAGGAAAACAACTCAAGCCTTAATGAGAGACATGATGGTGAAAATTGAGAAGTTGGAGAAGGCGGCCGGAGTGCAAAGACAAGCCAGTCTGAGCAAAATGATAGAAGAGATAGCCAAAAGGAAGATGATTGTCGGAGCATATGAAGATTGAGGAAATGAGAAGAGAAATACACAAAGAGTGAGGTCCGTAGTTGTTGCTAGCGTCGCGCAAGTAGGAAAATCATGGGAAAAAGAAGACAGGCAAACCCCGGAGTCATCCAGTAACAGCCCGTATTTTGGGACCTTGAGTAGTATCCGGAGAGGGGACATGAGGTTCCCAGTTATGGAAGATACCACACTTGAAGTGGAAGACGTGAATAGGCCACTAGACGAGAACATGACGACTCCGAGAGGCAAATGAGAGATTGGTTTCGGAGGGAGATGAAGAAGTGGAAGAAAGTGTGAAGAGAGAGGCTTGGGGTGACCAGGATATAGAGACAACATCCCCATTTACGAAGGAAGTATTGGCAGTGGAGTTTCCAAGGAATTTCACCATGTTGGATAATTATGACTCATAGCATCACTATTTGTACAGAACATTGTGTTGTTGTACAAATTAACTATGTGACAAAGGAAATTGCTCTTTTATCATTTGTAATTGGATTACCGGGATATATAAATGATAAAAGTCCTTATGATTAGTTCCAGATTAATAAGATATGAGACAGTATTAATCCACTAAGGTTTAATCATTAAATATCCCTAGTTGTAGTATTATCGAGACTGGACATCGATCATGCGGAATAGACTAGTATTACATTTGTGCGTGTTATGAAAGCGTAACGACATAGTTCTCATATATTTGGGTATTGGATACTCTTGCAAATGTAATATGAGGTTCTGTTTACTGATGGTATGCAAACAGCTTCGCTCTGGATAGACCCCTCGGAATCCCATTGGTAGTATGACTATGTGTCTATGGGAATCCGAATCAGGGTAGGTGTATTTGTTCTTAACTTGAGACTTGCATCGCTAACACTTGCGACAATCAATATACTTTGGTTTTGGTCGTCTGGGGCTTTAACAGGTTCTGTGTACACCTCTTCTGGGTATACTGAGAATCGTAGTGTATTGGGTGTGATGTCAAGATGGAAGTATCACTCCAGTCATATGGAGATGATGATCACATAGGATACATAACTAGTACTCTTTAGTACTGCAGTCATCGGGATAATATGACTATGTCATGATTGTCCGATTATAGAGACTAGTTACCAGAGATCCGATATATGTTTCATACGGGCAGACACAATTACAGCCCTAGGCCTAGCGTGTGATATCGATATTGGATCGTAATACGCAATACTACGTATACTACGTCTGACAAAGATTACATATTCCTTAAAAGAATATTTCTAGAGAATTGGGTAGGCACGGTGCTTTGCTAGAAGACAACCATGTCTTGTAAATCGGTAAAAATATGGTACGGGGTACGTACATATTCGGATAGTCCGATAACCAGATTTACTGCCAACATATCCAGAGATCTCATGGGTCGCTTCCCGAAGATGCACCGATGACGTTTGACTAGAACATAATTAATCTGGGATTAATTAATAGAGAGAGAAAATTAATCTAGGATTAATTACGGTGAGAATTTATCTGGGATAAAATTCTATTAGAAGAGATAGAACGATTAATTCGGAATTGATAGATAAAATAATATATTCGATATATTAAATGAAATTAGATTTCATAACGGAATTAAAATTAGATTTTAATTCGGGCGAACGAATTAATTTAGAATTAATTCACGAGCGACTTTAATAGTAATTTTTATAGGCATAATTATTTAATTAAATTTTATTTAATTACGTCGCAACGGAAAATTCGTTAATTCGGAATTAACGAACCCGAGCCCGGAATGTGTTTGCGGGCCCACTCAGATTTTGAATTAAAGTGGGGCCCACACAAGTCACATCACCTAGTCAACTTTATCAACTTTTGGTTGATGGAAGTTGGTGGTTGGTGGAAGCTTGTAAAACACACAAAGTTTACTTTATGTCATTTGTAATGACTTTTACCAAATTTGATTTTGGTAATAGATAATTGTTTTTTGGAAAACAATTATATACAATTCAAGTAACAAAAACCTTCTCCCTCTTCCTTTCTTTGGCCAAGGGTCGAATTCCTCTCCCTATTTTTCTCAAAATAGCGTGAAAAGCTTGGCTTCATGTTCTTGATTTTTTGCTTCAAAATCTCAAGTGCTAGCACACTAAAGGAGTCATTCAAATGTGTTAGGGAAACCTATCCCTTGAGTTTGGAATTCAAGAATCAAAGCTTGGAGCTCAACATATAAACAAATGAGAGCTTGGAGCACTACACAAAGGTTGGAATTTTTGTAATCTCTACATCCTACATAGCCGATCAAAGTGAGTACTTTCCGCTATCTTGCTTTGTTTATTCACACATGTTTTATGCTTAATTGATCCTTGGCTAGTTCTTAGAGAACCCAACAATGGTATCAGAGCCTAATTTAAGCATGAAATGGATTAGGGTTTATATACTTGAATTTGAGTATTTTTGCTTGGAGCATGATTTAATCAAATTGAGTGCTTAAGTATGCTTAGATAATGATAACTAAGAGTTATGCATGATTAATTTTATGAAAAATTGATTGGATTATTTTTCCCCAAATTTGAGGGCCTGGCCGAATATAGAGACCCTTTGTTGCTCATGGTGATTTTGATTTTAGGCCATTGGATGTGTTTAAAATGCTTGGATATATTGATTTGTGATTTAATTGGATTAAAATCAAAATTGATGAAAAAATATCCATATTGTCGTGAGCTATTAGAAGCATGTTGGATTGATTTTGCTTCAATTTATGTTGGACATAAGTTGATTAAATAAAGCATGATTAATTAATTAAATTGGTGTTTTCGAAATGTTAATTTAACTAATTAATTATGGCTATACACTTTAATTAAAAAATTGTGATATTTGGAATATTGAAATTTAATTAATTGGGCTTCAATTTGGAATTGGGCTATTGATGTTATATTTGGGCCTTATGGGCTTGGTTGGGCCAAGTTGGTTTAGGACAATTGGATTGGATCCAAATTGGGCCTAAAACCATTCCATAAAGTTCAAATATAATTAATGGGCCTTTTAAATTTAATTGGGCCTAATGGGCTGAAATTAATTTTATGGCAAATAGGGTGATTCCTTTATTGGGCCTTGGCATTTGGGTTTGACCCATATTGGCCAAAGCCCAATGCCTAAAGAATTAATTAAAAGCCCATTGGACTTTAATTGAATAGTATTGGATACTAATTGGGCCTTTGAGACCCATAAAGATTAGATTTAGAATCTACGTCTAAAAGGCTCATTAATAAAGTGTAATTATTTAATTTGGAATTAAATATAGAATTAGTATTGAATACAAATTAAATTGGATTTGAAATTGTAGTTCGATATAATTCAAGAATACTTACTTTGAGTATTTATTCTTAAACGAGTTGGACTCGCGCAAATCAAATCGTTGTTTGAACATTGGATGATCACTTAATTCAAAGATTAATTAATTGGATTAGATTGATTGAATAACATGCTTTGTGTGAATACATGGATGTATTTTATGAATAATGTATATCGGATGGATATTAGATGGGTGAGGGAAATTTTGGAAATTATTGTAATAAATTTAGAATTTATTAAATTAGACCTGCGTGTCCAGCCTTTATCTCTTGACTCTTTGTAATTCTCTTCTCAACTATTCCCCTCAATGTAAATGAGGTTTCTTTAGAAGTATTATGTAATTGGGTAGAAGTATGAATAGTGCTAGCGGGAGAGAGGACATAGAGTGATTTATTCTAGGAATAATTTGTGAGATATCCATCTGCATATCATTATTAATTTATTTATCGCGCCTTATTATGCTTTTAGAATGCATGCTATAGGCATTGCATTTTTGAATATAAGTCCCGATGATGAGTCTCGTACGGAGGCACTACTCTTTAGGTTGAGGAAGTCGCGGGAAACGAATGTCGGAAGGGGAATTTCAGAATAAGTATGTCATCAGATTCAATTCACATGTTCATTGCTTTCGTTCGTGAACACGTTCGAACGTCAAGCAGATTGCGGGCATTCGGGTAGCGTTCTAATCGGCGTTTGAACGGTGTCGGTACTTCTGGTTTTGTTGCTAGCCTCACGCCCAAGCCCAATTTGCCCACCAAAACCCACCCAAAAATAATTAAAACATTTAAAACACATGTCACAAATTAAAATAATATCCTTCCTAAATTAAATAAAACAAATCCAATCTAAATAATTCACATACCTAAATAAAAACAAATCAAATATATCATCTTCCCAATCAAGCCCAATCATATCCCTAATTAAATAGACATTTTCCTTGTGATATACTAATTAGGAGATATCACCATTGATTGCATGATTCCCTTTCCTATTCACACAAGAGAAACCCTAGCCTTTGCCTATAAAAGAAGACACAAGCCCAACCCTTGCTCCTTGAAGATACACGCCCAAGAAAAAAAAGCAAGAGGCAAGCAAATAATTTTCTCTTCTAATATACTCCACCATCACGAAAACACTCACCAAATAACCCATCCATTGCCGCATCACACAGCCCTCAAACACCTTCATATTAACCGCACTACCTTTCACCGAGAATAACTCCCTGAACTGTATGTAGTCACCGAAAACACACACTCAAATAGCAACCCAAACACCGTAAAATAGTAACCTAAATTACGAAAAACAGTGACCAAAAACCGTACCTTAAGACACCTCAATCACCGCATAAAACAGCAACCCCAATACCTCTTAAAAATGTAAGAACAATCCCTTATACACCGCAAAACAGCAACTAGAAAATACAGTAAAAATAGTAGTGAAACGGAGTAAAAAATAGCAGCCCAAACAGTGAAACAGTGAAAGGAAGCAATGGACCAGTGAACTAGAGGAGTTGCGGAGCATCAATCCTTCCGACGGCCATGTAACGCGCTTTCGAGAGACGACCTAAGAGGTTAGACCTGAGGGCTGTTGGACAATTATGACCTATAGCGTCACTATTTGTACAGATCATGGTGTTGTTGTACAAATTAACTATGTGACAAGGAGATTGCACTCTTATCATTTGTGATTAGATCACCTAGATGTATAAATGATAGGAGGTCCTTATGATTAGTTCCTAGATTGAGATGATATGAGACAGTATCAGTCCTCGAAGGATTAATCATTAAATATCCCTAGTCAGACTATTATCGAGATTGGACATCGATAATGCGTAAGAGACTAGTATTACACTTGTACGCGTTGTGAGGGCACAATAGCATAGTTCTCATATATTTGGGTATTGGATACTCATGCAAGTGTAATAGGAGGTTGTACTTTACCGATGGTACGGAAAACAGCTTCGCTCTGGATAGACCCCTCGAAATTCCATTGGTAGTATGACTATGTGTCTATGGAAGTCCGAAATCAGGGTAGGTGTATTTGGTCTTAACCTGAGACTTGCACCGCTAATACTTGCGACAATCAATATGCTTTGGTTTTGGTTGTCCATGGCTTTAACCGGTTCTGTGTACGCCTCTGCTGGGTATATTGAGAATCGTAGTGTATTGGGTGTGATGTCAAGACGGAAGTATCACTCCAGTCATAGTGGAGATGATGTCACGTAGGATACGGAACTAGTACTCTTAAGTACTGCAGTCATCGGGATTAAATGACTAGGTCATGTTCATCCGATAATAGAGACTAGTTACCAGACATCATACATGTGCTTCGTACGGGGCATACATAATTCCAGCCTCAGGCCTAGCACGTGATATCCGATACTGGATCGCAATACAGAATACTACGTATACTACGCCTGACATAGATTGTATATTCCAGTAAGAATATTTCTGGAGAATTGGGTAGGCACGGTGCTTTGCTAGAAGCCAACCATGTCTTGTAAATTCGTTAGCATATGGTACGAGGTACGCACTTAATCGGATAGTCCGATAACCAGATTTACTGCCAATATATCCAGAGGTCTCTTGGGTCGCTTCCCAAAGATTCACCGATAACAGTTGACTTAAACTAGAATTAATCTGGGATTAATTTAGAGAGAGAAAATTAATCTGGGATTAATTGAGGCTTTATTTAACCTGGGATTAAATGTGTTTTGAAGAGAGAGAACACGATTAATTTGGAATTAATCGGTGAAATAAATTTAATAGTTAAATTTTATTTTTCTATTTAAATTATTAGTATGGGCTAAAATTAATATATCAGATATATTAATATGAATTGGATTTCATTACGAAATTAAAGTTGGACTTTAATACGAGCGAACAGATTAATTTAGAATTAATTCGTAAACGACATTCGTAATATATTTACGAGGTATCGTCATTTAATTAAATTAGATTTAATTATTTAGCGACGGAAATTCGTTTAATCGGATTAAATGAATCCGAGCCGCGGCAAACATTCGTAGAATCCATTTGAATTTTGAATTCAAATGTGGGGCCCACTTCACATGTGGTAGTTGGGAGGGTAGTTGGCATTTATGCCAAGCCACCAACTTTCCAACTACCTTGGAATGGTTTTGGTGAAACCATTTACCCAACCACCTTGTTTAGGTGAAAAGGCTAAATTGGTTTTACCAAAAGGCATCTCTCTCTCTCATTCTTTGAACATAACACACAAAATAACTAAAAACCCTAGCTTTCTCTCTACTATGGGCGTGAGCTTCATCTCACTCTCACTTTGATTTTGTGGCAAAATCAACAAAGCTAGCACTTGTAGAAGTCTTCTAAGGTGATAGGGAAACCAACTCAAAGCTTTGAATCAAGACAAAGGTTGGATCTTGGAGATCTTCACAACTCAAAGCTTGGAATCAAAACAAAGGTTGTATGTTGGAGATCTTCTTCTCAAAATTTTAAGAGCTCAAATCCATTCAATGTAAGTAATTCTGCAACTTATAATGAATTTATAAACACCTTTTCTTGCTTATTAGATCCTTGGCATGTTCTAGGAACACTAACAAGGGCACCCCTATTATTTATTCTCATTTATTTGTTGTTTATTAGAATTCCTTCGCATGAGAGTCGTTTGTTGATACATGTTATGGCTATTGGATAAATGAAATATGTGTCGTCTCTTATGGTATATCGAATGGAAACCCATACGTAAATTCCGTAGACGAATCTGAATGGACGGTAGTACGATCTGTACTTAGGAAACAACTCCACGTACCATTCGAGAAACTTTGAAATGCATATTTCATCTTGTTATTTAATTTCCGTTCATTTATTGCTTGTAATCCCGTCATCCATTTTCCGCAATTATTTATTTACATATTGATAGTCATAATGCGCATGGGCTTGACTAAAGTGGATTAAAAGCCCTCTATCCGAGGGAAACGCCTAAAGGCCACCTTTATCACAATGTCTTGCCGCGCCGGACGAAGTATGTTTGATTGGATGTGAGATATGTTTAATCAGACATACGGAGTTCCACATTATTGTCTCATTCATTTGTATGCATTGTAATATAATGCGCATGGGCTAACTAGGGTGGATTAAAGGTCCTCTATTCGAGGGAAATGCCTGAAGGCTACCTTTACCACGATGTTTTGCCGCGCCTTTTATCATTTAATTTACCCTTTGCATATCTTCGCTTTTATTTACGCATGCATCGCATTCAAGTGCGCATGGGCTAACTAAGGTGGATTAAAGGTCCTCTATTCGAGGGAAATGCCTGAAGGCTACCTTTACCACGATGTTTTGCCGCGCCGGATGAGGCATGTTTGATTGAATGTGAGATGTGTTCAATCAGGCATCCAATGTCCAATATCATTACTTCGTTATTCACATATAATTACTTGATGCGTATTGGTTCGAATAGGGTGGATTAAAGGTCATCTATTTGAGGGAAACGCCTGAAGGCTACCTTTACCACGATATCTTGCCGCGCCGGATGAAGTATGTTTGATTGGATGTAAACATGTTAAATTGGGCGTATGAGGTCCCACATTAGGTATTTGGTCTTTCGCATATGTGTTTATGCTCTCGGCCCTCCCCCGTTCGAACTCGTTTACGAACGCTATTCGAACGCACATATTTTCTACTTTATCATGCATCAGGTCTTACCCTATTCGAACGCGTTTAGGAACGTAACTCGAACGCATGCTCTCGGACCTCCCCTATTCGAACAGGTTTACGAACGCTACTCGAACGTGCATATTTTCTGCTTTATCATGCATCAGGTCTTACCCCGTTCGAACGCGTTTATGAACGTAACTCGAACGCATGTTCTTTGCCTTCTCCGTTCGAACGCGTTATCAAACGCTCCACGAATGAGATTTCATCTGTTTCATCCCATTTCATGCATGTTTGTTTCTTCCATTATATTCTTATACATGATTGCTTCCGTGATTGTTTCTTTCGCACTAGAAACCTAATTATGTCTCTTATATATTTATGTTTTACTTGTATTGCCATGTTTATCGATTTAATGTGTTTATGAAATTATATACCTGCCGTTATTCCAGTTTACTTTTATGTATGTGAACTTAGAAGTAGAATACTATTGGAAACATATGTTGCGTAGATTCGATTTAATTATGGCACAAATCACTTCATTACAAATGGCATAAGTAAGGGGCCATTCCGAACCCAACGGTTTGAGGTCTTCCCTTACGAGGGGTGAGTGCGGCCTTAAATCATTTTCCCGGTTCACACCGGGTGGCGACTCCATGTTATTTCTTCGGTTTAGTCCCTCGTGGGCTACTCCGTACTCCCAACCGGGCCGCGAGCTCGGGACAGCGTCGCCGATTTCTGTGTCCTACACATGCTTAAGGGTGTATGAGGAGACCTAATCAAAGATAATTAATTGGTTGCCAATTACGCGAAAAACCCTCAACAAATATTAAGCGATTTCCTTCCATTGAGTGATTCTCTCTCAAGATCCAAGATTGGCATTGGTTTGTTGGCCAAAGTCATGGCCTTTTTCCATCGCGGATGTGTTTGAATGATAAAAAATTTGTTCTATATCGTACGCCTTGGGCAGGTTGTGATTTGTTGGCCAAAGTCAAGGTCACTTCTTGTTCATCGGCCTCGATTACGAAGCTTTCCCACTGTCAATGAGTCCCGCTTAACTGGAATCATTAAGCTTGTTGTGCCAAAGCCAAGGCTTAGTTGATTCAGAGGAAAAGGCTAGGAAAATATATCGGCATATATATTATATATATGTTTCGGACTTGGAGGTCCACCTACCGGATCTAGGAATTGGATGAGATCCAATTGATCTTAGAGATCTACCTAGTTAAATATCATACAGCTTGTTGGCCAAAGTCAAGGTTGTGTGTTATTAAACGCGATCCTAGCCCACTAGGAAACTAGGTTTCCCGAGTACTCCACAGAGGGTTAGAGGCTCACCGAAAAATAGTGGGAGGCAAGTATTAAATTTGCAATTTCGTTTAGATACATGCCAATACGCGCTCATTTCATATTTCATCATTATTTAAATGTAAATATATTAGTTGGACTAATATTTAATTGTTGTTTTAATTAAACAGTTGGACTGTATTCAAACTATTTCATTTATAGTTGCTTATATAATTGGATTATAGTAATCAAAATATTTGAATTTAACCAATCAAATTGTAGTTAATTATATAGTACACCTGATATAGATTATATATTCCATTAAGAATATTTCTGGAGAATTGGGTAGGCACGGTACTTTATTAGAAGCCAACCATGTCTCGTAAATCGGTAAAAATGTAGTACGAGCTACGTACGTGTTCGGATAGTCCGACGACCGGATTTACTACCAACATATCCATGGATCTCATGGGTCACTTCCCGAAGATTCACCGATGACGAATGATTCGAACTTAATTAATCTGGGATTAATTACGGAGAGATTTTATCTAGGATAAAATAGTATTTGAAGAGAGAGAACGATTAATTTGGAATTAAACGATAAAATAATATATTCGATATATTAAACGAAATTAGATTTCGACGCAGAATTAAAATTGGATTTTAATTCGGGCTAACGAATTGATTTAGAATTAATTCGTTAGCGACGTGAATAGTAATTTTGCTTGGCACTATTATTTAATTAAATTTGATTTAATTACGTCGCAACGAAAAATTCGTTAATTCAGAATTAACGAACCCGAGCCCGGAATGTATTTGTGAGGCCACTCCGATTTTGAATCAAGTGCGGCCACAAGTCACATCGCTCGTCACATCGCATGTCACTTTAGTGATGGATATCAAGTCACCTTTTGGTGATTGACAACCAGTCACTATTCATGATGGTGGTTGTGGGAAATTAATGCCATTTTGGATCCAAAATTGGTTTGCTTTTTGGAAAAGCTTTTACCAAAATTTTGGTAACACTTTTGCATTATTGTTTTTGGAAAACAAAATCAAATAAACATAAACTCTCTCTCTCTCTCTCCCAAACCTCACATTGCCGTGAGCTTTATTGAAGAACAAGAAGGATTGTTTTTCTTTTTCTTCACTTGCTAGCACATTCAAGGATCATTCAAGGTGTTAGGGAAACCCACCTTTGAGCTTGGAATGAACACAAAGCTTAGAGCTTGGATTCAACTCTTCAACAACAGGAGCACCTTGGCCGAATACTTGGAAGAATTTTTGTGTTCATCGTCTTCAACCATCCGTTCATTGTAAGTATGTTTCCGTCATACTTCTTTTATGTATTCACATTTTTTTTATGCTTGAATGACCTTGGGACAACTTTAGAAACCAACAATGGTATCATAGAGCCTAATTTGAGCATGAAAAATATTAGGGTAAAATTTGGGTAAAATCGATTTGAGCATGATTTGATAAAATTGATTGATTGAGTATGATTGAATGATGATAACTTGGAGTTATATATGATCAATTTCATGAAAAATTAATTGGATCAATTTTTGCCCAAAAAGGTTGGCTTGGCCAAATGTAATAAGCCCTAAATAGTCATGGTATTTTTGTTCTTTTGATCATTGGATGAGTTTAATGACTTGAGAATTGATGATTTGAGATTTAATTGGATTGAAAACGAAATCGGACAAAAAACCCTATGAATGCCGTGAGCTATGGAGCATGAAATGAGTTGATTTTTTGTTTCAAAATGTTGGACTTGAGTTGAACAAAGTAATACATGATTAATTTATCAAATTAGTAATTTGGAAATGTTGATTTAGATAATTAATTGATGTAATACACTTTAATTAATTAAATTTTGAAATTTGGAAAATTAAAATTTAATTAATTGGGCTTAATTTAGAATTGGGCTTTAAATGTTGTATTTGGGCATAATGGGCTTGGTTGGGCCAAGTTGGTTTAGGTCAATTGGATTGGATCCAAATTGGGCCTAAATCATTCCATTAAGTCCAAAAATGACAAATGGGCCTTTTATGTTTAATTGGGCCTTATGGGCCTAAATTGGTTTCTTGGCAAATAAGGGTGATTCCTTAATTGGGCTTTGGTATTTGGGTTTGACCCATATTGACCAAAGTCCATGCCTTAAGAAATTAATTGAAAGCCCATTGGACTTTAATTAAACTACATTGGATGTTAATTGGGCTTTGAGACCCATTTAGATTAGATTTAGAATCTAAGTCGTAAAGACACATTAAAAAATGTAGTTATTTAATTTGGAATTAAATATATATAATTAGTATTGAATATGAATTAAATTAGATTTAAATTGTAGTTCGATATAATTCAAGAATTCGTACTTTGAGTACTTATTCTCAAACGAGTTGGACTCGCGCAAAATCAAATCGTTGTTTGAACATTGGATGATCACATTATTCAAAGATTAATTAATTGAATTAGATTGATTGAATAACATGATTTTTGTGAATACATGGATGTGTTGAATGAATAACGTATATCAGATGGATATTAGAAGGGAAAGGGCAATTTTGGAAATTATTTTAAATTTAGAATTTATTAAATTGGACCTACGTGTCCAGCCTTATCTCTCTTGATTCTTTGTAATTCTATTCTCACCTCATTCCCCTCAATGTTAATGAGGTTTCTTTCATTGTATTATGTAATTGGGTAGAAGTAAGAATAGTGCTAGCCGGGGAGAGGAAAGTGAGTGATTTGTTCTAGGAATAATCTGTGAGATATCCATCCGCATATCGTTATTAATTTATTTCTGCGCCATATTATGGTTTTAGAATGCATGCTTAAGGGTGTATGATGAGACCTAACAAAGATAATAAATTGGTTGCCAATTTACGCGAAAAACCCTCAACAAATATTAAGTGTTTTTCCTTCCATTGAGTGATTCTTACTCAAGATCCAAGATTGGCACTGGTTTATTGGCCAAAGTCAAGACCTTTGTCCATCGCAGATTTTTTTGAATCATGAAGGCTTTGTTGCATATCATGTGTCTTGTCCAAGTTGTGATTTGTTGCTCAAAGTCAAGATCACTTCTTGTCCATCGACATCGATTACGAAGCTTTCCAAAGTCAATGGGTTCCGCTTAACTGGAATCATTAAGCTTGTTGTGCCAAAGCCAAGGATTAGTTGATTCAGAGGAAAAAGGTTAGGAAAATATATTAGATATATTGGCATATATATTGTATATATGTTTCGGACTTGGAGGTCCTCCTACCAGATCTAGGAATTGGATGAGGTCCAATTGATCTTAGAGATCTACCTAGTTAAATATCATACAGCTTGTTGGCCAAAGTCAAGGTTGTGTGTTATGAAACGGGATCCCAGCCCAATAGGAAACTAGGTTTCCAGAGTACTCAACAGAGGGTTAGAGGCTCGCCAAAAAATAGTGGGAGGCTAGTATTGAATTTGCAATTTCGTTCAAATACTTAGTTTTACGCGCTTTCAAATATTTTCATCAATTACTTTTATTAGTTGGACTAATATATTATTATTTTTCTTGTAACAGTTAGACTGACCCATACATCGTTAATCGAATAGTTGGACTATTGCGGTTAAGATGACAGGAAAGTTAAGCATTATGGATATTGTCATGGGCGACAACGTCTTTAATAGCACAAACTTTCAAGACTGAGACATGAATCTCAGAATTGTTCTGGGATCCGAGAAGTTACTATACACTATAGAGCGACCTCTTAGGCCTAAGCCCCGACCTGATCAGTTGCTTGAGCTAGAGCTTTGGAAGACTCATAGCGATGATAATATGACTGATCAATCGGTAATGCTTGCCGCTATGACTCCGTAATTCCGTCATCAAAAGAAGGGGTTGGATCCCTATGAGATGATGGCGAAGCTTCACGATCTCCACTGATCTAACCTTAGATCACAAAGATATGAGTTGCAGAATAAGCTCTCCCGCGCTCAAATGTCAGAGGGTACGTCTGTTGAGCATCATGTCTCACAGATGATTGCTGACATTGAGCAGCTCGAACAGATGGGCATAGTCTTCGAGGCTGAGACTTCAGTGGATTTGATCCTATAGTCTCTCCCTGATACTTGGAGTGAATTCATCATGAACTAAAACATGTTGAACCAAGACCAAACTCTTGGAGAGTTGATGTCCACTCTGCGTGAGGCAGAAAATGAGCTTCTTAAGGGCAAAAAGCGTGAGGCGCACTATGCTTCAACATCTCAGACTCTGAGGGCTTGGCCCAATGCGACTGGAGGTGTTAAGAAGAAGAAGCATAAGAAGAAGGGCAAGGCCAATTCATCAAAGGGTTCTAGGAAACCCAAGGATAAATCTCAAGATGTATGTTTGCAGTGCAGGAAGTGGGGTCACTGGAAGCGTGACTGCCGCGAGTACAAGGCACACATTAGGGAAATCAAAGCGGGCAAGGAACCGGATTCAGGTATGTTTGTTATAGAAATAAACATGTCTACTACTAGCTTTAAAAATTGGATTTTTTATTCTGGTTGTGGAACTCATATATGTATTGATGTGCAGGATCTGTGGATTAGCAGGAGACTGGCCTCATGAGAGATTGACCTCCGCGTTGGAAATGGGATTCGAGTTGCCGTTTTGGCTGAGGGCACTTATGTTTTGGAACTTCCCTCGGGGCATGTACTTGAACTTATGTTTGACTAGGAATATAATTTCTGTATCTTTGTTAACCCAATGAGGGTATACTTTTGTATTTAGAAACACTGGGTGTTTTATGTATTAAAATGATATAGAAATTTACACAGCTGATGCAAATAATGGTCTTTATATTTTGAATATAAATCAATCTCAAACATATAATGCAACAAACAAAAGGCTTAAAGTAAGTAACAAAGATGAAACTTATATGTGGCATTGTCGTTTGGGACACATTAACAAGACTTTCATATCCACACTTTCGAAGAGTGGGTACTTGGACGGATTTGATCCAAATTCATATGACGTCTATGAATCTTGTTTATTAGGCAAGATGCCTAAGTCACCTTTTAGTGGTAAAGGTGCATGTGCCACCGAACTGTTAGCCCTTGTTTATAGTGACATATATGGGCCCATGTGTAGCCAGGTTAGAGGTGGATATGAATACTTCGTAACCTTTATGGATGATGCATCGGGTTATGGTTATGTGTATCTTATGAGACACAAGTCAGAAACTTTTGAGAAATTCAAAGAGTTTCGACACGAAGTAGGAAAACAGACCGACAAAAGTATTAAGACATTACGGTCAGACTGTGGTGGCGAATACTTAAGTAATGAGTTTCTTGATTACTTGAAAGAATATGGTATTCTTTCACAATGGACTCCTCCCGGAACACCGCAATTAAACGGTGTGTCTGAACGGAGAAACCGAACTTTGTTAGACATGGTAAGGTCTATGATAAGTCTCACAGAGCTACCTATTTCCTTATGGGGATATGCATTGAACAGTGCAATACTTATTTTGAATAAGGTTCCATTAAAGTCTGTTCAACAGACTCCGTATGAAATATGGACAGGAAAGAAACCAGGTTTCTCATTCCTGAAGATTTGGGGTTGCTGGGCATACATCAAACGTTTGGAACGTACCAAACTAGAACCCAAATCGGATAAATGCCTATTTGTAGGATATCCTAGGGAAACCTAAGGATATTACTTCTATCATCCACAAGAGAACAAAGTATTTGTTGCTCTACATGCGGTTTTCCTTGAGAAGGAATTCCTAAATGCAGTGATAAGTGGGAGGAAAGTAGAACTCGATGAAAATCGTAGTGATACTGTTCCTGGCACAGAATCCTTAACGGAACATGAACAGTCCATCAGGGATGAGACCGTACCACAATCTTTGAATACACAAGGATCACGTAGGTCGGAGAGAGTCAGAAAACAACCTGAGAGGTATGGGTTTCTGATCTCACCTCATGTGGATATTAATCTTATTGAGGAAGACGAGCCATCTACGTATGAGGAAGCAATACAAGTTATCGACTCGGTTTATGGCAAGATGCCATGAATTCCGAAATGGATTCCATTTATACCGACCAAGTTTGGACACTAGTTGATGCACCAAAAGGCGTAAAGCTAGGCTTTAGCGAAAGGGTATCATCAACGACATGGTGTTGATTACGACGAAACTTTTTCACCCATTGCCATGATTAAATCCATTCGGATAAAGCTTGCTATTACTGCATATTTCGATTACGTGATATGGCAGATGGACGTCAAAACCACTTTCCTTAACGGAAACCTTTTGGAGGATGTGTATATGCAACAGCCTGACAGTTTTCTCGTACCAAGACTTGCAAACAAGGTTTGTAAGTTAAATCGATCCATTTATGGATTGAAGCAAACATCGCATTCTTGGAACCAACGTTTTGATGAGATCATAAAAGAATATGTTTTCGTTCAAAACGAGGATGATCCTTGTGTATATAAGAAGGTTAGTGGGAGCGAACTGACATTCATTGTCCTTTACGTTGATGATGTATTGCTTATTGGCAATGACATTACCATGTTAACATCGGTGAAAGCTATATTCTGGGAATAAAGATCTACCGGATAGATCTAGAAAGCTGCTTGGACTCTCCCAGAGCACATACATTAACAAAATATTGAAGAGATTCAACATAGATCAGTCCAAGAGGGGACTGTTGCCAGTGTCATATGGCGTCACTCTATCTAAGGACATGTGTCCTAAAACTCAAGATGAGAGAGACAACATGAGTCGGATACCGTTCACCTCGAAAGTCGGATCGATCATGTATACCATGATATGTATGCAACCTGATGTCTCCTATGCTTTGAGCGTGTGTAGTCGCTATCAGGCCGATCCAGGTGATAGTCACTGGATGGCGGTTAAGAATATCCTTAAGTATCTTAGACGAACTAAGGATGCTTTCTTAATCTATGGAGATGGATAACTTGAGGTAACTGGGTTTACCGATGCAAGTTTCCAAACCAATAAAGACGACTGCACGTCGCAATCCGGGTACATATTTTGTTTGAATAACGGAGCAGTAAGCTGGAAATCTTCCAAGTAAGAGACTGTTGCCGATTCAACAAGAGAAGCGTAGTATATTGCTGCAGCTGAAGTAGCAAAAGAGGCAGTTTGGATCCGTAAATTCCTAATTGGATTAGGAGTAGTTCCGTTAGCAGCTGAGCCCGTTCCATTGTATTGTGACAATAACGAGGCTTTAGCGCAGGCTAATGAACCGCGGTCTTATCAACGATCCAAGCATGTTCTTCGATGTTTCCATCTGATTTATGAGATCATACATCGTGGCGATGTGAAGATCGAGAAGGTCGCATCAGAGGACAACATTGCAGATCCGCTGATGAAATCTATTCCTCAGCAAAAGTTTGAGCGACATGTACATAGTTCAAGTATTAGATGCTTGAGTGACTGGCTATAGGCCAAGTGGGAGATTGTTAGACAATTATGACCCATAGCGTTACTATTTGTAAAAGACATTGTGGTTTTTGTACAAATTAATTATGTAGCAATGGAAATTGCATTTTATCATTTTGTAATTTGATTACTTAAATATATAAATGATAAAAGTCCTTATGATTAGTTTCAGATTATAAGATATGAAATAGTATCAATCCATAAAGGTTTAATCATTAAATATCCCTAGTGGTAGTATTATCGAGACTGGACATCGATAATACGGAATAGACTAGTATTGCACTTATGTGTGTTATGGAAGCGTAACGGCATAGTTCTCATATATTTAAGTATTGGATACTTATGCAAGTGTGATACGAGGTTGTGTTTACTGATGGTACGGAAACAGCTTCTCTCTGGATAGACCCTGCAGAATCCCATTGGTAGTATGACTATGTGTTTATGGGAGAGTCCGCATCAGGGTAGGAGTATTTGGTCTTAACCTGAGACTTGCATCGCTAGTACTTGCGACAATCAATACGCTTTGGTTTTGGTCATCCAGGACTTTAACAGGTTGTGTGTACGCCTCTTCTGGGTTTATTGAGAATCGTAGTGTATTGGGTGTGATGTCAAGAAGGAAGTATCACTTCAGTCATATGGCGATGATGATCACGCAGGGATACAGAACTGGTACTCTCAATGGTTGCAACCATCGGGATAAATATGACAAGGTCATGATTATCCGATTAAAGAGACTAGTTGCTTGTAATCCGATATATGCTTCGTACGGGGCAGACACTATTCCAGCCCCAGGCTTTGCATGTGACATCAGATAATGGATCGTAATACGCAATATTATGTATACTACGCCTGATATAGATTATATATTCCATTAAGAATATTTATGGAGAATTGGGTAGGCACGGTGCTTTGCTAGAAGCCAACCATGTCTCGTACGAGGTACGTACGTGTTCGGATAGTCCGACGATCAGATTTACTGCCAACATATCCAGGGATCTCATGAGTCGCTTCCCGAAGATTCACCGATGATGAATGATTCAAAATTAATTAATCTGGGATTAATTACAGAGAGATTTTATCTGGGATAAAATACTATTTGAAGAGAGAGAACAATTAATTTGGAATTAATCGATAAAATAATATATTCGATATATTAAATGAAATTAAATTTCGACGCGGAATTAAAATTGGATTTTAATTCGGGCTAACGAATTGATTTAGAATTAATTCGCTAGCGACGTGAATTGTAATTTTGCTTGGCATTATTATTTAATTAAATTTTATTTATTTATGTCGCAACGGAAAATTCATTAATTCGGAATTAACTAACCCGAGCCCGGAATATGTTTGCGAGGCCACTCCGATTTTGAATCAAGTGCGGCCACAAGTCACATTGCTCGTCACATCGCATGTCACTTTAGTGATGGATGTCAAGTCACCTTTTGGTGATTGACAACTAGTCACTATTCATGATGGTGGTGGTTGTGTGCAATTAATGCCATTTTGGCTCCAAAATTGGATTTTCTTTTTGGAAAAGCTTTTATCAAAATTTTGGTAACACTTTTGCATTATTGTTTTTGGAAACCAAAATAAAACAAACATAAACTCTCTCTCTTTCTCCCAAACCTCACATTGCAGTGAGCCTTATTAAAGAACAAGAAGGATTTTTTTTCTTTTTCTTCACTTGCTAGCACATTTAAGGATCATTCAAGGTGTTAGGGAAACCCACATTTGAGCTTGGAATCAACACAAAGTTTGGAGCTTGGACTCAACTCTTTAACAAAAGGAGCACCTTGGCCGAATACTTGGAGGAATTTTTTTGTTCATCGTCTTCAACCGTCCGTTCATTGTAAGTATGATTCCGCCATACTTCTTTTATGTATTCACATGTTTTTTATGCTTGAATGATCTTGGGACAACTTTAGAAACCAACAGTAATTACAATAAAAAACTCTTGGAGAGTTAATGGCTATGCTCAAGGAGACAGAGCCAGATTTTGCAAAAGGCAAGAAGCGCAAGACGCATCTTACTTCGACATCCCAGATGGCCAAGGCTTGGCCGAAGGCTTCTGGGGTGTGGAAAAGGGCAAAGGCAAAATCGTCACAGTCTTCTAGGAAGACAAAGGACATATCCCAAGATGTCTGCCTAAACTGTGGCAAAGTCACTAGAAGCGTGATTGTCGTATGTACAAGGCAGACATGAAGGAAGGGAAGGCGGGGCAAGGCTCCGGTTTCAAGTATGTTTGTCATAAACATGTTCCCTACTTGTTTCAAAATTGGATTTTGATACTAGATGTGGTACATAAATATGTACTGATGTGCAGAATCTGCTGATTAGAAGGATACTGACTTCAGATGAGATTGAACTGCGAGTCGAAAACGGGACGAGAGTCGTTGTTTTAACAGTAGAAACCTAAGTTTAGGAACTACCATTTGGGCATGTACTTAAATTAGGAAATTGTTATAATGTATCTAGTTTGACTAGAACATTATCTCTGTATCTAGTTTAACCCGTTGCGGGTATACCTTTATATCTAGAACACTAAGTGTTTTATTTATAAAGATGATATTGAGATAAGTAGATCGGATGTGAATAACAGTATGTATATTCAGAATATAAATGAATCTCAAACATATAACATGACAAACAAATAGCTCAAACTGAATTAATCAGATGAGACTTATTTGTGGCATTTTTTTCTGGGACACATTAACAAGACTCGTATATCCACACTTTCGAAGATTGGGTACTTGGACGAATTTGATTCTAATTCAAATAATGCCTACAAATCTAGTTTATTAGGTAAAGTGCCTAAAACACCTTTTACTTGGTAAAAGTGCAAGTGCCACCGATCTGTTAGCCCTCGTTCATAGTGACGTAAGTGGGCCCATGTCTAGCTATGCTAGAGATGAATATGAATACTTTGTAACCTTTACGGATGTGGCATCGCGTTACGGTTATGTGTTTCTTGTGAAACATAAATCTGAAACTTTTGAGTAATTCAAAGAGTTTCGACACGAAGTAAGAAAACAGACCGGTAAAAGTATTAAAAACATTACGGTTGGACCATAATGTAAAATACTTAAACATATGAGTTTCAAGATTACTTGAAAGAGTATAGTATTCTTTCACAATGGACTCCTCCCGGGACACCTCAATTTGACGGTGTGTCCGAACAGATAAACCAAACTTTGTTGGACATGGTAAGGTTAATAATGAGTCGCTCTGAGCTACCAATTTCCTTCTAGGGATATTCATTAAACAATGCAATACTTATTTTGAATAAGGTTCCGTCAAAAGTCTATTGGACATACTCTATATTAGGTATGAACAGGAAAGAAACCGGGTTTCTCATTCATTAAGATTTGGAATGTTGAGCATATAATTGAATGTTTGGATGATACGAAACTAGAACCCAAATCGGATAAGTGCCTAATTATAGGTTTTCCTAGGGAAACCAAAGTATAATACTTATACAAATCACAAAAGAACAATGCAATTGTTGCTCTTCATGCGGATTTCCTAAGAGGAATTCCTATAAGTAGTGGTAAGTGAGAGGAAAGTAAAACTCGATGAAAATCTGAGTAATACTGTTCCAGGCACCGACTCCTTTACGGAACACCAACAGTTCATCAGGGATGAAACTGTACCAATAATCCTCGAATACACAAGAACCGCGTAGGTCGGAGAGAGACAAAAAACAACCTGGGAGGTATGGGTTTCTGATCTCACCTCATGTAGATATCAATCTTATTGAGGAAGACGAACCGGCTACGTATAAGGAAATGATACAAGGTATCGACTCCTTATTATGGCAAAGTTCCATGAAGTCTGAAATGGATTCCATGTATACCAACCAAGTTTGGACACTGGTTGATATACCGGAAGACATTGTGCCTATTGGTACTAAATGAGTCTTCAAGGAAGACATACATGGATGGCAACATACAAATGTACATAGCTAGGCTTGTACAACATGGTGTCGATTACGACGAAACCTTTTATCCATTGCCATGATTAAATCCATTCGGATAATGCTTGCTAATGCTGCAGATTTCATTTATGAAATATGGCATATGGATGTCAAAATCGCTTTCCTTAAACAGAAACCTTTTGGAGGATGTTTGCAACATCTTGACGATTTTTTCGTACCAAAATGTGCAAACAACGTTTGCAAGTTATATCGATCAATTTATGGATTAAAGCAAGCATTGTGTTCTTGGAACTAGCGTTTTGATGTAATCATAATTGTATATGATTTAATTCAAAATGAATATAATTCTTGTGTATATAAGAAGGTTAGTGGGAGCACAATGACAATGATTGTCCTATATAATGATGACATATCATTTCTTGGAAATGACATTCCCATAATACAATCGATGAAAACTTGGCTTTCATGAAAATTCTCCATAGAATACTTGGGAGAGGCAACCTTTATTCTAGGAATAAGGATCTACTGGGATAGATCTGAAAGTTGTTGGCACTCTCTGAGAACTCGTACATTGAAAAGATGTACGTGACTTGGTGTCACATATGCTTTGAGCATATGGAGTCACAATCAGGCCAATCCAGGTGATGGTCACTAGATTGATGTTAAGAACATCCTTAAGTATCTTAGACGAACTAAGGATGCTTTCTTAAGCTATGAAGAAAGAGAACTTGAGGTGACTGGGTTCACTGCTGCAAGTTTCCAAATCGATAAAGACGACTTTAAGTCACAATAAGGGTACATATATAGTTTGAATAACGGAACAGTGAGTTGGAAATCTTCCAAGCAAGATATTGTTGCCGAATAAGTAACAAAAGCGGAACATTGTTGCAGCTGAGGTAGCAAAAGAAGCATTTTTTGGATCTATATAATCCTAATTGGATTAGGTATAGTTCTACTAGCAGCTGAGCTGGACTTCAGCACAGGCTAAGGAACCGCGGTCTCATCAATGATCCAAGTATATACTTTGACTATTTCATCTGATTCGTCAGATCATACATCGTGGTGATGTGATCAGATGATAACCTTGCAAATCCGCTGACGAAAGCAGATTCTCAGCAAAAGTTTAAGCGACCCGTACATAGTTCAGGTGTAGGATACTTGAGTGATTGGCTATAGGCCAAGTGGGAGATTGTTGGACAATTATGACCCATATCATCACTATTTGTACAGAACATTGTGTTGTTGTACAAATTAACTATGTGACAAAGGAAATTGCTCTTTTATCATTTGTAATGGTTTACCGAAATACATAAATGATAAAAGTCTATATGATTAGTACCAGATTAATAAGATATGAGACAATATTAATCCACTAAGGTTTTATCATTAAATATCCCTAGTCGTAGTATTATCGAGACTGGACATCGATAATGCGGAATAAAATAGTATTACACTTGTGCGTGTTATGGAAGTGTAACAACATAGTTCTCATATATTTTGGTATTGGATACTCATGCAAGTGTAATATGAGGTTCCGTTTACCGATGGTACGGAAACAGCTTCGCTCTAGATAGACCCATCGAAATCCCATTGGTAGTATGACTATGTGTCTATGGGAATCCGAATCAGGGCAGGTGTATTTGGTCTTAACCTGAGACTTGCATCACTAATACTTGCGACAATCAATATAATTTGGTTTTGGTCGTCTGGGGCTTTAACAGGTTTTGTGTACGCCTCATATTGGTATACTGAGAATCGTAGTGTATTGGGTGTGATGTCAAGATGGAAGTATCACTCCAGTCATATGGAGATGATGATCACATATGATAAGGAACTAATACTCTTTAGTACTGCAGTCATCGGGATAATATGACTAGGTCATGATTATCCGATTATAGAGACTAGTTACCAGAGATCCGATATATGCTTCGTACGGGGCAGACACAATTCCAGCCCTAGGCCTAGCATGTGATATCGATACTGATCGTAATACGCAATACTACGTATACTACGCCTGACAAATATTACATATTCCTTAAAAGAATATTTCTGGAGAATTGGGTGGGCACAGTGATTTGCTAGAAGCCGACCATGTCTTGTAAATCGGTAAAAATATGTTATGGGGTACGCACGTATTCGGATAGTCCGATAATCAGATTTACTGCCAACATATCCAAAGAACTCATGGGTCGCTCCCCGAAGATGCACCGATGACGTTTGACTCGAACATAATTAATCTGGGATTAATTAGTAGAGAGAAAAATTAATATAGAATTAATTACGCCGAGAATTTATTTGGAATAAAATTCTATTACAAGAGAGAGAATGATTAATTCGGAATTGATGGATAAAATAATATATTTGATATATTAAATGAAATTAGAATTCATAACGGAATTAAAATTGGATTTTAATTCGGGAAAACGAATTAATTTAGAATTAATTCGCGAGCGACTTTAATAGTAATTTTTCTAGGCATAATTATTTAATTTAAATTGATTTAATTACGTCGCAATGGAAAATTCGTTAATTCAGATTAACGAACCCGAGCCCGGAATGTGTTTGCGAGCCCACTCAGATTTTGTATTAAAGTGGGGCCCACACAAGTCACATCACCTAGTCAACTTTATCAACTTTTGGTTGATGGAAGTTGGTGGTTGGTGGAAGATTGTAAAACACACAAAGTTTACTTTATGTCATTTGGAATGACTTTTACCAAATTTGATTTTGGTAGTAAATAATTGTTTTTTGGAAAACAATTATATACAATACAAGTAACAAAAACCTTCTCTCTTCCTCTCTTTGGCCAAGGGCCGAATTCCTCTCCCTATTTTTCTCAAAATGGCGTGAAAGCTTGGCTTCATGTTCTTGATTTTTTGCTTCAAAATCTCAAGTGCTAGCACACTAAATGAGTCATTCAAAGGTGTTAGGGAAACCTATCCCTTGAGTTTGGAATTCAAGAATCAAAGCTTGGAGCTCAACATAAAAACAAAGGAGAGCTTGGAGCACTACACAAAGGTTGCAATTTTTGTAATCTCCACATCCTACATAGCTGATCAATGTGAGTACTTTATGTTATCTTGCTTTGTTTATTCACACATGTTTTATGCTTAATTGATCATTGGCTAGTTCTTAGAGAACCTAACACACCATGCCCATAACAAATGTTTATAAGGGTAGCACGACCCCCAAGTCCCACATTGAAAATTTTATTCTATTGATGGAGATCCATGGAATAGTAACAGAAGGGATATGTAAGGTGTTCCCGTTAACTTTGGGAAGGTCGGCTAGCATGTGGTTCAGAAACTTGACTCCGAGAAGTATCAGTAACTTTTCACAGCTGAGGAAGTCCTTTGTGCACCATTTCAAATGAGTGTGCATGCTAAGGAAGACAGTAGGGTCATTAAGGATAATGAAACCATGAGATGACGATGCCTTGAAAATTTTTATTGACAGATACCACAAGCTTGGTGTTAGAGGTCAGGCATATGAGTCCCCGGAGACGTTGGAGAGTCTTAAAGGAGCTCTAAGGGTCAGAAAGTTATGGTCCCACCTAATGATCCAGGAGGTACTGAACTATACCGCAACATTGGAGCATGTAAAGAAGTTTGTGTTGCTGGAAGAAGATGAGAAAACAGTCTGAAGAGGAGTTGCCCGGGCACCAAAAGCGCCAAGGCAAAATAATCGGTGTGATGTGGGCATAAATCAGAGAGGACCGGCCCCGAGCCAGAAGGAATTTAGGTCGATAGCTTAGGGTAATCCAGCGCCCGAGAGGAGGCCCCTGATCAAGGTCGTTGATGTTTTAGAGGAACGACATACACCGCCCTGAACATGCAATTGACCCAAATAGCGAGAGAGATTCAGAATAAGGGCCTACAGACTGAGCCTGACCTGAGGAGGTTCCCCATTGAGAATAGAGAACACATGGCTTATTGCGTGCACCATAATATGAAGGGGCATGCCGCAGAGAGATGCAAAGACCTGTAGGAACATTTGGAAGACCTGAAAAAGAATGGTTACCTGAAGGAATGCATAGACCATGCAGCTATGAGGATCCGAAAATGGAGGAAGTAGAGGTCGATGTTCACAATAGAATGACGAAGGACGTTGGCTAGGGATTCAAATGAGCAAGAAAGAACTATTTCCGGATAAATGGACCAGAGGTACCTATTAACGAAGAGGGCCCCAAGAATCTAAAAGGCCAGACCAGTACCAATAATGTTCACCAAGGAAGACGCCCATAGGGTGATCTACCCACATGATGTACTGATAATAAAATCCAATATTGGCAGGGCCGAGGTGGAAAAAATACTGGTAGAATCTGAGAGTGTGGTGGATATCATCTGCAGAGAGGCCTTGAATGATTTGAGCATGGATTTCACTACCTTGATCCTGGAAGCAACACCATTGTCTGTAGGAAACGCTTTCCTTGCCAGCGAAAATGGTATAGGCACATGGATCGGACTTGAAAATTTTTTCTGCCCTTCTCCTTTGAATGTCGAATGCTACTGCTACCACCACTAAAATTTTGCTTCAGTTTTAGACAAAATTCCAGCCCCGAAACAGCCCTAGAACAGTCCATGAATAGCCCTGAACATCCGGACAAAAACTGGACTGTTTTGGACTCGATTCGCGCCCAACACACTGTAGAAATATCCCCTGAAATGCTTGGACAATGGCTGTGTTTTGGTTATGATATTTAACTTGAAAACAGCCCCAACACAGCCCCAAAACATCACAAAATATTCCCCAAAAATTCTAGATTAAAATGAAACCAAACTGAGTTCCGTTTAACAAGAAATGGGCGGCAATGAGCAAAAAATAATGCTCACTGCCGTGTACAATAAGAAAGAGATGAAGAGGATGATTTGTTCGACACCACAAAGTCTTCTGAACTATATCTCATTACCAACGGAAACTTGTGTGCGCAAGACTCACAAAATCAATCCCTAAACGATTTAGAGATAAAGTCACACAATAATATTGTTCTTTTTATTTTTGTTTTTCTTATGTTCTTCTTTTTCTTTTCTCAACAATTGAGAGGTTTTGGAGAAGACGAAGATGGAGGCTAGGTTTAGAATGAGAGTGTCTTAGCAAAAAAATAAATAAATCTTCTTTTTATACCTAGGGTTATTTGTTTACAAAAAAAAAAAAACCCTTCCATTTCCTTTTTACAAAAATCGGCTAAGCCAAGGAAATATTGAAAATTTTGTAACAACAAAATTTCAATTCCATAATTGAAAAGATGTTACAAAATTAGAAGGTTATCACCTTCTGAAAGTGTAACCACCAAAAATATCCAAGGGTTTGCAAAACCCAAAATTTGGAATTCATATTTTAGCCTTATTAAATTATATCAAATATAATTTAATATTAATTCATTTATTAATTATCATATAATTATTAAAACCATATATTAACTTTTAATATATAGTTCCAAGTGTGACAAATAATATTATTAATTATATTTATACATATGTGAGTGTATAATTGGACTATCCAATTATACTAAAACCGCTATAGTATATCGAGCTAGCACGGGGACCAAATGGACATACGGTTCCGAGCTCTAATAATCTCGAAATATTAATTAAGCTCTTAATTAAATATTTCGAATTATTAACTTCGGGTTATTCCACTAAAAACCCGAAGTTGCACTCTCGTTGCCACAGATGATATATTAAGCCGAACCACGTCAGTGTCCATTGATATAGTCACTACATACGAATTGACCCTTCACGAGTATCTCGTAATTAGAGCATGGTCATAATGTCTATTATACCCCTCTAATGTTTTTTTACCTTAAGTACCGTTGATTCTCTAATGAATGATTTATTCATAACCATTATGAATTTTAATCTTTCTATTCGTAATAAAAAAACTTGAGCGCTCTAACCATTCAAGTATCGAATCAACCCTTAAGAAAGATACTCATCTATGTCTCGCAAGAAGGAGTGAACTCCGTATCTATGTAAGATGTTCCCATTTACACAACAGACCATGCCCATAAAGTACGTAGCTATTGGTCTGGACTGCTACACCAACCTCGCCTTTTGTAAATCAAAGGATATGGCCTTTCATGCAGGAGTTCGTAGTACACTCAGGATTAAGATCAATCCATATATGACCATCTAGTAGATCGAAATGACTTTCTTTGTTTAACGGATATTAAAAGAATGTCATTTCCATCTAGGTCCAGTCCTATATGATCACATCATACAAGGTGCCTCCATTCTCATGTCTCTACATGGACGATCCCGGATCAAGGACGCCAAACAATTATAGAATAATCTACAACTATAGATAAACCACAAATAAAGTACCCGCTTTGTTCGCTTTCTATGGACTATTTAAGATTACTAACTTCAGACTTAAATCCTCTTGTGTGTGACACTCATACACTAAGTCTGAAGGCACATAAGTAATCTAGGGTATTTCAAGATAATTTATAATATGCGATATTAAACAAACATTTTGATAAATGAATAATACATCATTTCAAAACACATAAAACCGTTTACATTACACGTAGCATTAAGGCATACATCCCGACACTGTATGGGTTTGGGGGAGCAATGGTTGTCCCACTAGGTCGGGTACAGTTAACGATGAACATTTGGACAGCCCGTTGGATAATATGACCCATAGCGTCACTATTTGTACAGATCATAGTGTTGTTGTACAAATTAACTATGTGACAAGGAAATTGCACTCTCATCATTTGTGATTAGATCACCTTAGATATATAAATGAAGAGAGGTCCCTATGATTAGTTCCTGGACTGAGAATGATATGAGACAGTATCAGTCCCCGAAGGATTAATCATTAAATATCCCTAGCCGGAGTATTATCGAGACTGGACATCGATAATGCGGAATAGGCTAGTATTGCACTTGTTCGCGTTGTGAGGGCACAACAGCATAGTTCTCATATATTTGGGTATTGGATACTCATGCAAGTGCGATATGAGGTTGTGTTTCACCGATGGTACGGAAACAGCTTCGCTCTGGATAGACCCCTTGGAATCCCATTGGTATTATGACTATGTGTCTATAGGAGTCCGACATCAGGGTAGGTGTGTATGGTCTTAACCTGAGACTTGCACCGCTAATGCTTACGACAATCAATATGCTTTAGTTGAGGTCGTCTAGGACTCTAACCGGTTCTGTGTACGCCAATGCTGGGTATATTGAGAATCGTAGAGTATTGGGTGTGATGTCAAGACGAAAGTATCACTCCAGTCATAGTGGAGATGATGTCACGCAGGATACGGTATTAGTGCTCTTAAGTGCTGGCCGGCCATCGGGATATTATGACTAGGTCATGTATATCCGATTATAGAGACTAGTTACCAGACATCCGACATGTGCTTCGGACGGGGCAGACACTTATCCAGCCCCAGCCCTAGCACGTGACTATCCGATACTGGGCCGATATACACGATACTTGGTATACTACGCTTGATATAGATCTTAAATATTCTTAGATGAATATGACCGGAGAATTGGGTAGACTTCGTGCTTTGCTAGAAGCCGATCTTGTAAATCGGTAGAACGTAGTACTTGGTACGTACGTGATTCGGATACTCCGACGACCGAATTTACTGCCAACTTATCCGGGGATCTCATGGGTTGCTTCCCGATAATACACCGATGACGCATAACTCGCACTCATTAATAATCTGGGATTATATAGAAGAGAGAGAAAATTAATCTAGGATTAATTACGGAGATATTTTATCTGGGATAAAATATCGTCTAAAGAGAGAGAATGATTAATTTGGAATTAATCGGTAAATTAATATATTCGACATATTAAACGAAATTAGATTTCGACGCGGAATTGAAATTGGATTTTAATTCGGGCAAATGAATTAATTTAGAATTAATTCGTTAGCGACGTGAATAGTGAATTCGCTAGGCGTAATCATTTAATTACGACGCAACGGAAAATTCGCTAATTAGGAATTAGCGAACCCGAGCCCGAGTGTGATTGCGAGCGCATTCGTATTTCGAATTCGAGTGCGGCAATACAAGTCACATCAAGCGTCAAATCATTCGTCACATCAAGCGTCAAATCAATAGTCACTTTGAGTGATGTGATTGATTGATTGATTGATGTGATTGATTGATTGAGTGATAGACACACAACATGTCACTTTAATAAAGTAACATTGAATAGTAGATGGAAGTAGATGAAATAGTGAAGTTGGTTGAGACTTTTACCATTTTAATTATTTGATGAATTATTTGGTAATTGTTTAATGTATTTTATTGGAAAATATATAAAGGTTTTTGGAAAATCATTTGGCAACCAATTACACATTTATCTCCATCTCTCCTCCTCTCTTTCTCACGCCCAAGGGGCTGTTTTCTCTCCTCTTCTTCACAGCTCACTGCCGTGAGCTTCAAGGGAAGCATGAGTGTGTTTTGTTGCAAAACACAAGTGCTAGCACACTTACGAGAGTTGTGAAGGTGTTAGGGAGGTTCACCCATGAGGCGGGATCCATTCGACGAAGCTTGGAGCTTGACGAAGGACCATCTTCACGCCCAAAACAGTGAGCAAATTCACTGCAGTTCACGCCATTGGCAGTGGGGTTTTTCAAGTTTTGTTGCTTGCCGCGTCTCTCAACCGATCGATGTGAGTATTCCGCTACCTCCGTTGATGTATTCACACATGATTTCATGTCTTGTTTGATCTTGGGACCTAGAATAAACCTAACAATGGCATCAAGAGCCTTAGGTTCAAGCATGAAAAATGTAGGGCTTAAAATTGGGTATTTTGTATTTTAGCATGATTTTGTGAAATTGGATGATTGAGCATGCTAAATATATGTTATATTGAAGATTGATTTGATCAATTTCAACAAAATGTGATTGGATCAATTTTGCCCAAATTTGTGATGTTGGCCGAATGTAATGTGATTTTTTGGATTCTTGGAATTTTTTGATTTTGATTCATTGGATGAGTTGGAATCATTAAGGATAATGTTAATTTGAAACTAATTGGATTGGATTTTGAATTGAACATAAAATCCCCAAATTATTCATGTTGGCCGAATCTACATTGCCCTTTAATGTCTTGGTAATTTTGATTTTAGACAATTGGATGTGTTGGAAATCATTCGGGAAGTTAATTAGATGTCGATTGTGGAATTAATTGGATTAAATTCAAATCGGACAAAAATTACTCCCTTGGCCGAGACTTAGAAGCATGTAAAATGGGTTTGATTTTTCATTTATGTGTTGGACATATGATAATGATTATGAGCATGATTAATTGGACTAATTTCATGTTTTGGAAATATTGATTTAGTTGGTTAATCATGTAATGCACTTTAGGTAATTAAATTGCGGAATTGGATTCATGAAATTTAATTATTTAAGCCTTAAATTGGATTTGGGCTTCTAATGTTGTAATTGGGCTAATTGGGCTTGATTTTATCAAGTTGGGTTTAGGCCAAATGGATTGGATCCAATTGGGCCCAAAACCACTACCATAAAGCCCAAATGCGACAATAAACCTTTAAAGTTTAATTGGGCCTAATGGGCCTAAATTGATTTCTGGGCTTATGGGGTTACTCCTTGATTGGGCTTGGTTGCCGAAGCCCACGCCTTAAAGAAATTAATTAAAGCCCATTAGACTTGAATTGAATTGACGTTGGACGTTAATTGGGCTTTGAGTCCCGACGCGATTAAATTTGGAATTAAGTCGAAAAGGTTTATTAAATAAAGTGTAATATTTAATTTGGAATTGAATAGTGAATTAGTATTAAATACATGTTAAATTGGATTTAATTATGTAGTTTAATTTAATTCAAGAATTCGTACTTTGAGTACTTATTCGCAAAAATGAGTTTGACTCGAGCAAAATCAAATCGTTGTTTGAACATTGGATGATCACATAATTATCAGATTAATTAATTTGATTAGATTGATTGATAGCATGCTTATGTGTGAATACGTGGTTGTGATGAATTAATAATGTATATCGGATGGATATTAGTTGGGTGGGGCAATTTTGGAAATTGTTGTAATAAATTCGATTTATTAAATTGGACCTGCGTGTCCAGCCTTATCACCTGTATTCTCTTCGTATTCTCTTCTCACCTATTCCCCTCAATGTAAATGAGGTTTCTTTAGAAGTGTAGTGTAACGGGTAGAAGTAATACAAGTGCTAGCTTGAGTGAGAAAGGGAGAGATTTGATCTAGGATCAATGTGTTAAGTATCCATCCGCATATCATTATTATTTTATTTCATATGCGCTTTATTATGTTTTAGAATGCATGTTTAAGGGTGATGAAGATGAGACCTTAACAAAGATAATGAAATTGGTAGCCAATTTGCACGCGAAAAGCCCTCATCAAATATCATGCGTCTTTTCCTTCCAATGAGTGATTCTTGCTCAAGATCCTAGATTGGCATGTGGTTGTTGGCCAAAGTCAAGCCTTGTCCATCGAAGATGTGTTTGAATCACGAGGCTTTGTTCCATATTGGTGTCTTGTCCAAGTTGTGGTTTGTTGGCCAAAGTCAAGACCACTTCTTGTCCATCGACATTGATTACGAAGCTTCCATGGTCAATGGGTCCGCGCTTGACTGAGATCATCAGGTTTGTTGTGCCAAAGCCAAGGCCTAGTTGATTCAGAGGAAAAAGGTTAGGCTATATATTCGATATATAGGCATATATAAGATATATGTTTCGGACTTGGATGTCCACCTACTGGATCTAGGAATTGGATTAGATCCAATTGATCTTAGAGATCTACCTAGTTCATTATCATACAATTTGTTGGCCAAAGTCAAGATTGTGTGATATTTAACGGGATCCTAGCCCACTAGGAAACACGGTTTCCCGAGTACTCGATAGAGGGTTAGAGGCTCGACGAAAAATAGTGGGAGGCAAGAATTGAATTTGCAATATTCGTTCAATTACTCGCCATACGCGCTCATCTATATTTTACTCGTCATATTAATCAAAAGTATTAGTTGGACTAATATTTTATGTTGTTTTAAAAAATATATATATAGTTGGACTATATACAAATTCATTCAATATATAGTTGATTTTATAATTGGATTATAGTAATCAATATAATTGAATTAAATGATAGTTGATTTTATAATTGGATTATAGTAATCAATATTAAAATTATAGTTGATTAAATAATTGGATTATTGTAATCATTATAATGAATAGTACCTTATTAAATTGATTAAATAGTTGGACTCAAGAAAGAATTGAAAAGTTGAATATTTAAAATATATAATCCTTGGATTAAATGTTTAAATGATTTAATTTTCATTGGGAATTCATAATAGGTTACATTATTGGATAAAATAACTTGTTATATCTAAGCCGATAATTAAGCAAATAGTAGAGCATAAAATCTTTGGAAGATTTATGTGATGATGACTTTAGTGCTTAATTAATATACTTATCATAAATCTATCTTTAGATTTAAAAGTATTAAATTGCAATTAATAATTCTTAGAGAATTGATTTGACTATTCTAGAGGTGAAAAGTCAAAGTTTGCAATTGGGCATGTAGCACGAGGTGCACATTGTTTCGATATTCTAAAAACCCAAGGCTTGGCCTAAGGTTCCTGAAATATTGAAAAGGATAATTGACATATCCCAAAGTGACTACCATTTGGATATGGCAGACACGAAGGAATTAAAGAAAGGGCAAGGCTCTGACTTTAAAAATGTTTGTCAAAGTTATGTTCACTACTAGTATTGAAATTAGATTTTAAATACTTAGTGTGGTACATAAAATATATGTATTGATGTTCAGAATCTGCTTTGAGCAGATGATACTGACTTCAAGCTGAGATTGCTCTGCGAATCGGAAACGGTACGAAAGTTGCTGTTTCGACCGTAGATACCTAAGTTTAGGAACTACCCTTCGGGTGTGTACTTAAATTAGGAACTGTTATAATGTAACTAGTTTGACTAGAGACATTATCTCTATATCAGTGTTTAATCCATTGTGGATATAACCTTTATATTCTAGAACACTAAGTGTTCATTATATAAAGATGATACTGAGATAAACACATTATATGTGAATAACAGAATTTATATTTTGAATATAATTAAAATCTCAAAACATATAAAATGACAAATAAATAGCTCAAATTGATTTGATCAATAGAGACTTATTTGTGGCATTGTTGTCTGGGACACAATTAAACAAGATTCGTATATCTGCACTTTTGAAGAGTGGGTACTAGGACTGATTTGACTATTCAAATAAAGTCTACGAATCTAGTTTGTTAGGTAAAGTACCTAAAACACTGTTTACTTGGTAATAGTGTAAGTGCCACCGATCTGTTAGCCCTATTCATGGTGAAGTTAGTGGGCCCATATCTAGCTAGGCTAGATGTGAACATGAATATTTCGTGACCTTAACGGATGTAACATCACGTTATGGTTATGTGTTTCTTTTGAAGAACACACAGATCGAAAACTATTAGAGTTTCGACACGAAGTAGATAAACAGATCGACTATAGTATTATGCCGTCACGGTAAGACCGTAATGAAAATACTTAAGTAGTAAGTTTCAAACATACATGAAAGAGTATAGTATTCTTTCAGATGAGGACTCCTCCCGAGACACGTCAGTTAGACGGTGTGTCCGAACGAAAACCGAATTTTGTTGGACATGATAAGGTTTATCACGAGTCGCTCTGAGCTACCATTTCCTTCAACGGATATGTATTTACAGTGCTAAACTTATTTAGAATAAGGTTTCATATAAATCTGTTTGACAGATATCATATAGGATATGAACAGGAAAGAAACAAGGTTTCTCATTCCTAATAATTTGGGTATGCCGGGCATAACGTTTGGATGATACCAAACTAGAACCCAAATTGGATAAGTGCCAATTATAGGTTATCCTAAGGGAAACCATAAGTATAGTACTTATAAATCTCACATGAGAACAATATAATTGTTGCTCACCATGTGGTTTTTCTAAGAGGAATACCGATATGCAGTGGTAAGTGGGAGGACAGTAAAACACGATGAAAATCGGGGTAATACTGTTCAAGGCACGAAGTCCGTAATGGAACATAAATAGTTCATCAAGGATGAAACTAAACCATTAATCTTCAAATACACAAGAACCGCGCAGATCGGAGAGAATCAGAAAACAACCTGGGGTATGGGTTTCTGATGTAACCTCATAAAGATGTCAATCTTATGGAGGTATATCAACCGACTACATTTTAAGGAAGTGATACAAGGTATCGACTCCCTATTATGGCAAAGTGCCATGAGTCTGAAATGGATTCCATGTATAACAACTGTGTTTGGATACTAGTTGATGTACCGCAAGGCATTATGCCTATTGGTACTGTAATCGTCTTCAAGGAAGACATACATGGATGGCAACATACCAACGTACAAAGCTTGGCTTGTGACGGAAAGGTATCGTTATCAACATTGTGTTGATTACGGTTCAACCTTTTACCTGTTGCCATGGTAAATCCATTTGGATAATGCTTGTTGAGATACTGCATATTTCATTTATGAAATGTGTCAGTTGTAGATCAAAATTGCTTTCCTGAAAAGGAAACCTTTTGGATGATGTTTACAACATCCTGATGATTTTGTATAACTGAAAGACAAGGTTTACGGGTTATTCGATCCATGTTTGGATTGAAGCAAGCATTAGGTTCTTGGAACTGTCGTTTTGAAATAATCATAATGGTTTATGATTTGACTCAAAACGAAATGATTCTTGTGTATATAAGGAGGTTAGTGGGAGAGCACTGATAATGAAATTCCCATAAAGCAATTGGTGAAAGCTTGGCTTTCATAGATATTCTCCGTAGAATTCTGGTGAGTAACAACCTTTATTCAAGGAATAAAGATCTACTGGGATAGATTTGGAGTTGTTAACACTCTCTGGGAAATTGTACATTTAAAATGTACTTGATATGGTGTCTCATACGCTTTGAGCATATGAAGTCACAATCAGGACAATCCAAGTGATAGTCACTGGATTGAAGTTAAGGACATCTATTAGTATCTTAGAGACCTAAATGTTGTCTAAAACTATGGAGAATGAGAACTTGAAGTGACTGGGATCACTGCCGCAAGTTTCCAAACAGTTAAATACTGCGGTACTATAAAGTTTGAATAACGGGACATTGAGCTGGAAATCTCCGAGCGAGATACTGTTGCCGAATAAACAACAAATGCGGATTATTGCTACAGCTGAGGCAGCAATAGAAGCCATTTGGGTCGAAAATAAATCTAATTAGATTAGATATAGTTCTGTTAGCAGCTGAGCTAGGCGTCAGCATAAGGCTAAAGAATTAAAGGTCTCATCGACGATCCAGATATATACTTCTATATTCATCTGATTCGTTCGGATCATACATCGTGGCGATGTGGTGATCGTATAAATCACGTCAGACGATAATCATGAAAATCCGCTGACGAAAACCTTTTCTCAGCAATTTGAGCGAACCGTACATAGTTCGGGTGTACGACACTTGAGTGACTGGCTATGTGCCAAGTGGGAGATTGTTGGATAATATGACCCATAGCGTCACTATTTGTACAGATCATAGTGTTGTTGTACAAATTAACTATGTGACAAGGAAATTGCACTCTCATCATTTATGATTAGATCACCTTAGATATATAAATGAAGAGAGGTCCCTATGATTAGTTCCTGGACTGAGAATGATATGGGATAGTATCAGTCCCTGAAGGATTAATCATTAAATATCCCTAGCCGGAGTATTATCGAGACTAGACATCGATAATGCGGAATAGGCTAGTATTGTACTTGTGCGCATTGTGAGGGCACAACAGCATAGTTCCCATATATTTGGGTATTGTATACTCATGCAAGTGCGATAGGAGGTTGTGTTTCACCGATGGTACGGGAAACAGCTTCGCTCTGGATAGACCCCTCGGAATCCCATTGGTATTATGACTATGTGTCTATGGGAGTCCGACATCAGGGTATGTGTGTTTGGTCTTAACCTGAGACTTGCACCGCTAATGCTTACGACAATCAATATGCTTTAGTTGAGGTCGTCTAGGACTCTAACCGGTTCTGTGTACGCCAATGCTGGGTATATTGAGAATCGTAGAGTATTGGGTGTGATGTCAAGACGGAAGTATCACTCCAGTCATAGTTGAGATGATGTCACGCAGGATACGGTATTAGTGCTCTTAAGTGCTGGCCGCCATCGGGATATTATGACAAGGTCATGTATATCCGATTATAGAGACTAGTTACCAGACATCCGACATGTGCTTCGGACGGGGCAGACACTTATCCAGCCCCAGCCCTAGCACGTGACTATCCGATACTGGGCCGATATACACGATACTTGGTATACTACGCTTGATATAGATCTTAAATATTCTTAGATGAATATGACCGGAGAATTGGGTAGACTTCGTGCTTTACTAGAAGTCGATCTTGTAAATCGGTAGAACGTAGTACTTTCTACGTACGTGATTCGGATACTCCGACGACCGAATTTACTGCCAACTTATCCGGGGATCTCATGGGTCGCTTCCCGATAATACACCGATGATGCATAACTCGCACTCATTAATCATCTGGGATTATATAGAAGAGAGAGAAAATTAATCTAGGATTAATTACGGAGATATTTTATCTGGGATAAAATATCGTCTAAAGAGAGAGAATGATTAATTTGGAATTAATCGGTAAATTAATATATTCGATATATTAAATGAAATTAGAGTTCGACGCGGAATTGAAATTGAATTTTAATTCGGGCAAACGAATTAATTTAGAATTAATTCGTTAGCGATGTGAATAGTGAATTCGCTAGGCGTAATCATTTAATTACGACGCAACGGAAAATTCGCTAATTAGGAATTAGCGAACCCGAGCCCGACTGTGATTGCGAGCGCATTCGTATTTCGAATTCGAGTGCGGCAACGCAAGTCACATCAAGCGTCAAATCATTCGTCACATCAAGCGTCAAATCAATAGTCACTTTGAGTGATGTGATTGATTGATTGATTGATGTGATTGATTGATTGAGTGATAGATACACAACATGTCATTTTAATAAAGTAACATTGAATAGTAGATGGAAGTAGATGAAATAGTGAAGTTGGTTGAGACTTTTACCATTTTAATTATTTGATGAATTATTTGGTAATTGTTTAATGTATTTTCTTGGAAAATATATAAAGGTTTTTGGAAAATCATTTGGCAACCAATTACACATTTCTCTCCAACTCTCCTCCTCTCTTTCTCACGCCCAAGGGGCTGTTTTCTCTCATCTTCTTCACAGCTCACTGCCGTGAGCTTCAAGGGAAGCATGAGTGTGTTTTGTTGCAAAACACAAGTGCTAGCACACTTACGAGAGTTGCGAAGGTGTTAGGGAGGTTCACCCATGAGGCGGGATCCGTTCGACGATGCTTGAAGCTTGACGAAGGACCACCTTCACGCCAAAAACAGTGAGTAAATTCACTGCAGTTCACGCCCTTGGCAGTGGGGTTTTTCAAGTTTTGTTGCTTGCCGCGTCTCTCAACCGATCGATGTGAGTATTCCGCTACCTCCGTTGATGTATTCACACATGATTTCATGTCTTGTTTGATCTTGGGACCTAGAATAAACCTAACACAACCCTTATACTCGGATCGTCATGAAGGATTTCATTGTAGTGAACTACTTGAGTAGCTATCAAGTTATTTTAGGAAGGCCTTTCATGATGAAGTCGAGGCCAGAAATTTTGAGCTACTGCTTGAAGCTGAAAATCCCGACCAGATAAGGTATCAGAGTAGTTTGTGGATGCCATAAGGTGGTAAAGAGTTGTTTCACTGTCATTTCTCAAGCGACTATTGATGAGTGGTAAATGCATCATTGTTTCCCACTCATTTGACCTAATATTTTATATATTTTCTTTAGTTTTATGAATATTTTGATGTGTTTTGTGTTATTTTGTAGATAAATAAAGTTTCAGGACATTCTGGAGGTGATTTGGAGCCAAAACAGTGAAAAATGACAAAAAAGACATTTTAGTAATTTTAGCGCATCGCGACGCGCAAGCCTTTAGCGTCGTGACACCTAACGTGCGCCTGTCAATGCTAATGTGCACCAGGTCCACATGTCATAATCTGAGAAGTTTGACTTTGCTAACGTGCGCCGTGCCACGTGTCACCATCACAGCCGGTCTCCTAACGTGCACCGTGCCACATGTCATAATCCTACGGTGCCGCCATGTGTCACTCCACATGTCAGCCACGTCATCGTCCACATCACCAGTTGCCCGAGTCAACATGCCACGTCATTGCCATGTCATCATCAGCCAATCACGAAGTGCCACGTATCGCAATCCTATGGTGCCGACAGTCACTTTCGCCACGTCATCGCCACGTCATCGCCACATCAGCTCAATCATTCAGCTCCCAGCCGCCTTGCCACTGTCACCTTATCACCTTATCCAGAATCCGACATGTTGATCTCTCCGCATGCCACGTCGACAATTACTCGCGTCGCGACGTGGACACCCTACTGATGCCTATAAATTCAGCTCATTTCAGAATTCAAATCATGCCTTCCTTGAGTTTTGTAAGGACTTTAAGGATTGCATCTTGTGTGTTTAAGTTTTCGTAATTTAAATTAAGCATTTTCACTTTTAGTATTTTAATTATGCACTTTTACTTTTTGTAATAAAATTTTATTTTATTTTATTTTTTGTTCTTTTATGTTCAGTAGTTAATTTACTGCTGGGGTAAAGGTGAAGCTTTTTACTTTTATAATTTAGATTAATCTCCCTTAATTATAATATAAAAATTATTTAAAACCTGACTTAATAAGGATACCGCTATATTGGTCGGTTGGTAATTATTTATAAATTGGTTTTATTCTGACTTAATGAGGATACCGCCTGGTTGGTCGATTGGTAATTAATTATTAATTTGACTTAATCAGGATATCGCCTATATGGATGGTTGGTAATTATCACGCAAATTTATATATTATAATAAGGGAGATTTCTAAATTAAAAATAGTAAAGGTAGATTAATCTCACTTCAATTATAATATGGAAATTGTGATTTAATATGAAATAAAAGTTGATTCTGCCTTAATGGCTGGTTTTAATTATGTAACATAATGTGACACTGCCTATATGGCTGGTCTTTAGGTGACAGATAATTACCGCCTATATGGCTGGTTTATGGATAAATAATAACACCACATTTATGGCTGGTTCAACTTAATTGGATAATACTGGAAATTTCCATATTATAATAATTTGAGATTTCTAAAAGTGGATCCCCTATCCCCAACATTTTATTTTATTCTAGGGAAGTGATGAAACACAATATTCACACTTAATAATTGATTTAATTTTATATTGGGTAATTCTTTAGTTTGTTTATTGAGTCTTAAGCTTAATGCTTCTTGTTGTCTGATCACCAATAAGATTGATGTGGTAAACGTAAAATGAACTTGACAAAGGGATCTTAGGTTTCAGCCTTAGATTCAATAGCCCACGATCTTCCTTAAGGATAGATAACCCTTTAATAGATTTTCTTACAAGATAGACATATACATGTCGGGCGGGGGTAGCCATAATTGGAACTTAATCTTAATGAATCCATGTAATTTGGTTGACATAGACATATGGTTCAATTATGTTATACTGGGTATTTTCATCTGACAATCGACATAGGCATTTGCATATTTTCGTGTTCCAGGTTAGCAAACTAATTTATTACATATATATAAGAGAATCAATTCATCTTTATAATAATATTGCGTGGAGTGATAACCCTAGATCTTTGAGTCTTTTGTTATTTTCCTTAGTATTTTCTTTTGTGTCTTTAAGTCTTTTATTTATAAAATCCACATTCAACCAACAAAAGCAATCATTCTTTTCTCCCTATAATTAGATACCTGTAAATAAATAGTATCAATAATTAATAACAAGAATAGGAATTAAGTCCTCGTGGGATCGATATTTTTATACTACTTGAACGATACATGCGCTTGCGTTATACGTGTGTGTTTACGTCGGTCAAGTTTTTGGGCATGTGTAGGACACTAACAAATCATTGTTTAGAGATCTTGGGCATGTGTAGGACACTAACAGTAAGTGGATCTACAAGACGAAGATGGGAGCTGATGGGAAGGTACGAACCTTCAAGGCTAGGGTAGTGGCCAAGGGTTATACCCAAAAAGAGGGAGTTGACTATGAGGAAATTTTCTCGCCAGTATCCATTCTCAAATCGATCTGCACTCTTCTATCCATTGCCGTATATTATGACTATGAAATTTGGCAAATGGACGTCAAAACTGCATTCTTGAATGGCAATCTTAATGAGAGTATCTATATGATACAACCAGAAGGGTTCATAGCCCGAGGTCAAGATCAAAAGGTTTGCAAGCTGCAAGGGTCCATTTATGGATTTAAGCAGGCTTCTCGATCTTGGAATATAAGATTTGATACCACGATCAAGTCTTATGATTTTGAGCAGAATGTTGATGAGCCTTATGTATACAAGCGCATCATTGACGGGAAGTTGGTTTTTCTTGTTTTATACGTCGATGATATTTTACTCATTGGGAATGATGTAATGATATTGTCAGATGTGAAAACCTGACTAGCTAATCAATTCCAAATGAAAGATTTGGGAGAGGCCAGTTATATTCTTGGGATTCAGATACTTCGGGATCGCAAGAAATGAATGTTAGCTATGTCTCAGGCATCCTATATCGACAAGATCCTTGTGCGATTTGGGATACATAATTCCAAGAAAGGTAATCTGCCTTATCGGCATGGAATTCATTTGTCAAAGGAACAATGTCCTAAGACACCTCAAGATGTTGAGGAAATGAGACATATCCCATACGCCTCAGCAGTTGGTAGTCTCATGTATGCTATGTTATGCACGGGACCGGACATCTGTTTTGCAGTGGGAGTAGACAAAAGGTTTCAGTCAAACCCTGGATTGGATCACTGGGTGGCTGTGAAACATAATCTCAAATATCTTAAGAGAACGAGAGATTATATGCTTGTGTATTCCGGTGAGGATATGATCCTAAGGGGATATACAGACTCTGATTTTCAGACAGATGTCGATTCTAGGAAATCTAAATCTGGATTAGTGTTTACCCTATATGGTGTGGCCATAGTATGGCGGAGTATAAAGAAATCTTGTATTGCTGACTCCACCATGAAGGCTGAATGTGTAACAGCTTGTGAAGCAGCTAAAGAAGCAGTCTGGCTCCGTAAATTCTTGGGAGTTCTGGAAGTTGTTCCAGATATGGATAGACCACTCACACTCTATTGCGATAATAATGGTGCGATGGAAAACTCCAAAGAACTAAGAAGCCATAAGAGGGGAAAACATATAGAGAGGAAATATCATCTCATCAGAGAGATAGTGCAGAGAGGAGACGTTACTATCACAAAGATTGCATCCGTAGAGAACTGGCTAATCCGTTTACAAAGACCTTACCGGCTAAAGTTTTTTAAGGTCACCTAGATGGTCTAGGATTACGTGACATGTCTCATTTACTCTAGTGCAAGTGGGAGATTGTTGGAATGTAGGCCCTAGAGCTACATGTGATGTAAACAGTTTTATATGTTTTAAAATAAAACGATGCATTATTCATTTATCAAATTGCTTGTTTAATTTTTGAATATTATATATCATCTTAAATACCCTAGATTACTTATGTGCCTTCAAACTTAGTGTATGAATGTCATACACAAGAGGATTTAAGTCTGAAGTTAGTAATCTTAAATAGTCCATAGAGAGCAAACAAAGCGGGTATTTTGTTTGTGGTTTATCTATAGCTGCGGTCCATTCTATATTTGTCTGGCAATTCTGATCCGGATCGTCCATGTAGATACATGAGAATGGAGGCACCTTGTATGATGCGATCATATAGGACTAGACCCAGATGGAAATGACATTCTTATAATATCCGTTAAACTAAGAAAGTCATTTCGATCTACTAGATGGTCATATATAGATTGATCTTAATCCTGAGTGTACTTCGAACTCCTGCATGGCAGACTATGTCCTTTGATTTATAAAGGTGAGGTTGGTGTAGCAGTCCCGACCAATAGCTACGTACTTTGGGGGCATTGTCTGTTGTGTAGCTGGGAATGTTTTACATAGACATGGAGTTCACTCATTCTTGCGAGAAGTAGATAAGTATCATTCTTAAGGGTTGATTCGGTGCTTGAATGATTTGAGCGCTCAAGTCTTTCTATTGCGAATAGAAAGATTAAAATTCATAATAGTTATGAATAAATCGTTCATTAGAGAATCAATGGTACTTAAGGTAAAAATAATTAGAGGGGTATAACGGACATTATGACCCGACTCTAATTACGAGATACTCATGAAAGGTCAATCCGTATGTAATGACTAAATCGTTGGACACCGACTTGGTTCGGCTTAATATATCATCTGTGGCAACGAGAGTGCAACTTCGGGTTTTTTAGTGGAATAACCCGAAGTTAATAATTCGGAATATTTAATTAAGAGCTTAATTAATATTTCGAGATTATTGGAGCTCAGAACCGTAGGTCCATTTGGTCCCCGTGCTAGCTCAATATACTATAGCGGATTTAGTATAAATTGGATAGTCCAATTATATACTTACAAAAGAATAAATATTATTAATATGATTAATAATATTAATTATGTGACATTTGGAACTATATGTTAAAATTTAATGTATGATTTGTATAATAAAAGATTATATGATAATTATTTACTATTAATAAATAAATTATATATGATATAATTTAAATGAAGGCTAAAGTTGGAATTTCATATTTATGGGTTTTGGAAACCCTTGGTATTAATTTGGTGGTTAATTCATTTAAATGGATATTTACTATTCATATTTGTAATATATATTTGCTTAAAGGTAAGTATATTAGTTAATACAAAATTAAATGAAAAATTAACTACTATATCTTGTAATGGCCGAAAATACAAGGCTTGAATAGGAAGAGAATTAGTTTATTTTGGAAACAAAATATTCCTTAGCATTATTATTGGAAGTTATGACTTTCAATATGGTTAATTGCTTATTCAATTTTATAAAATCTTTTTAATAATGGTAATTAAAATTTGATGTTACAAAATTTGAACTAATTCCTAGCCTTGGCCGATTTTCACCATATGGGGAGGGGATGTTGGACAAAATGACCCATAGCGTCACTATTTGCACAGATCATTGTGTTGTTGTAGCAAATTAACTATGTAATAAGGAAATTGCACTCTCATCATTTGTGATTAGATCACCATAGATATATAAATGAAGAGAGGTCCCTATGATTAGTTCCTGGATTGAGATGATATGAGACAGTATCAGTCCACGAAGGATTAATCATTAAATATCCCTAGCCGTAGTATTATCGAGACTGGACATCGATAATGCGGAATAGGCTAGTATTGCACTTGTGTGCGTTGTGAGGGCACAACGGCATAGTTCTCATATATATAAGTGTTGGATACTTATGCAAGTGCGATAGGAGGTCGTGTTTCACCGATGGTACGGGAAACAGCTTCGCTCTGGATAGACCCCTCGGAATCCCATTGGTATTATGAATATGTGTCTATGGGAGGCCGAAATCAAGGTAGGTGTGTATAGTCTTAACCTGAGACTTACATCGCTAATGCTTACGACAATCGATATACTTTAGTTGAGGTCGTCTAGGACTGTAACTGGTTCTGTGTACGCCAATGCCGGGTATATTGAGAATCGTAGTGTATTGGATGTGATGTCAAGACGGAAGTATCACTCCAGTCATAGTGGAGATGATGTCACGCAGGATACGGTATTAGTGCTCTTAAGAGATGCGCATCCAATCGTGATATTATGACCAGGTCATGAATATCCGATTATAGAGACTAGTTACCAGACATCCGATATGTGTTTCGGACGGGGCAGACACTTATCCAGCCCCAGCCCTAGCACGTGACTATCCGATACTGGGCCGATATACACAATACAATTGTATACTACGCTTGATACAGATCTTAATATTCTTAAATGGATATGTCCGGAGAATTGGGTAGACTTGGTGCTTTGCTAGGAGTCGACCTTGTCTCGTAAATCGGTAGAACGTAGTACTTGGTACGTACGTGATTCGGATACTCCGACGACCGTATTTACTGCCAGATTATCCGGGGATCTCATGGGTCGCTTCCCGATAATCCACCGATGACGCACAACTCGCACTCTTGAATAATCTGGGATTATACAGAAGAGAGAGAAAATTAATCTAGGATTAATAACGGAGATGTTTTATCCGGGATAAAATGTCGTCTAAAGAGAGAGAGAACGATTAATTCGGAATTAATCGATGTATTAATATATTCGATATATTAGACGAAATTAGATTTCGACGCGGAATTAAAATCAGATTTTAATTCGGGCAAACGAGTTAATTTAGAATTAATTCGTTAGCGACGTAAATAATAATTTCGCTAGGCGCAATTATTTATTTAAATTCGATTGAATTAACGTCGCGACGTAAGCTCGGTATTTCGGAAATATCGAACCCGAACGCGTGAGTGCACGTGGGCCCACTTTCATTTGGAAACGTGTGGGGCCCACATGACACATGTCATTCTAATGCTTTGCATGTAGATTGTGTACATTGCACTCAATGTCATTGCATGGAGTTTGAGTGTTTGACACTCTAAGCCATTGCATGTTATGTGTCATAATTTTATTATTAATTTAATGAAAATTATGGCATAAATATAAATTGAATTTTGGTAAATCATTTTAATAACTTAATACACAATTTTATCTCTCTCAAATTCTCTCTTCCTCTCACGGCAATGGTGGCCATTCTTCACTGGTTTTGAACCAGTTTGGGCGTGAATAAGGGAAGCAAGAGTGGTTTCTCATGGTGAGAAATCAAGTGCTAGCACACTTTCAAGTCTTGCGAAGGTGGTAGGGAGGTTCGACCATGAGGCGGGACTCATCCGATGGAGTTTGGAGCTTCGTTTTGAGACCCGAAACTGCCAAGACAGTGAGCATGGACTGCTGCAGTGGGCTTACAAAGGCAGTGCGTTTTTGGGCATGATTCGTCTTCAAATCGACATAACCGATCAATGTAAGTATTCCGCTATCTTCATTGGTGTATTCACGCATGTTTTCATGTCTTGATTTGATCTTGGGACCTAAACAAACCAACAATGGCATCAAGAGCTAATGTTGCAAGCATGAAAAATGTAGGGCTTAAAATTTGGGTAAATGTTTGTTGAGCATGATTTGAATAAATTGATTGTTTAAGTATGCTTATAACATGTTTGATTGCATTTTGGTTGGACCAATTTATTGAAAATTGATTTGGAATAATTTTCCCCAATTTATTCATGTTGGCCGAATGTGTAGGAGTCTTGGAGTTCTTGGAATTTTTCATTTTAAATTCATTGGATGAGTTATAATGATATAGGATGATGTTAATTTGAAGTCAATTTGATTGAATTTTGAATTGAACAAAAATCCCCAATTTCCTTCACCTTGGCCGAATGTATAGCCCTATTGAATGTCTTGGTAATTTTGATTTTATGAACATTGGATGTGTATGAAATCATTCGGGAAGTTAATACGTTGTCAATTGTGTAATTAATCGGATTAAATTCAAATCGGACAAAATAACCTTCCTTGGCCGAGAGCATTGAAGCATGTTTATGGGTTTGATTTTCAATTTGTGTGTTGGACATATGATAATGAATCAAGCATGATTAATTGGACTAATTTGGTGCTTCGGAAATATTGATTTAGTCGATTAATCATATAATGCACTTTAGGTAATTGAATTGCGTAATTGGATTAGTGTAATTTAATTATTTAGGCTTAAATTGGATTTGGGCTTGAATTGTTGTAATTGGGCCTATTGGGCTTGATTTATCAAGTTTGGTTTAGGCCAAATGGATTGGATCCAATTGGGCCCAAAACCTTGACCATAAAGCCCAAATGCGACTTAATGAACCTTTAAAGTTCAATTGGGCCTAATGGGCCAAGATTGATTTATGGGCTTATGGGGTAAATCCCGGATTGGACTTTGGTTATCGGTTTGACCCGAGTTGACCAAAAGTCCACGCCTTAAGAAATCAATCAAAAGCCCATTGGACTTTAATTGAATTGACGTTGGACGTTAATCGGTCTTTGAGACGCGTTACGATTAGATTTGGAATTTAAATCGTAAAAGGTTTATTAAATAAAAGTGTAATATTTAATTTGGAATTGAATAGTGAATTAGTATTAAATACATGTTAAATTAGATTTAATGATGTAGTTTAATTTAATTCATGAATTCGTACTTTAAGTACTTATTCGCAAAAACGAGTTTGACTCGAACAAAATCAAATCGTTGTTTGAACATTGGATGATCACTTAATTATCAGATTAATTAATTTGATTAGATTGATTGATAGCATGCTTATGTGTGTGAATACGTGGTTGTGTTGAATGAATAATGTATATCGGATGGATATTAGTCGGGTGGGCAATTTTAGAAATTGTTGTAATAAATTCGATTTATTAAATTGGACCTGCGTGTCCAGCCTTATCACCTCTATTCTCTTTGTATTCTCTTCTCACCTATTCCCCTCTATGTATATGAGGTTTCTTTAGAAGTGTAGTGTAACGGGTAGAAGTAATACTAGTGCTAGCTTGAGTGAGAAAGGGAGAGATTTGATCTAGGATCAATGTGTTAAGTATCCATCCGCATATCATTATTATTTATTTTCATACTCGCTTTATTATGTATTTAGAATGCATGTTTAAGGGTGTATGATGATGAGACCTTAACAAAGATAATTAAATTGGTAGCCAATTTGCACGCGAAAAAGCCCTCATCAAATATCATGCGTTTTTCCTTCCATTGAGTGATTCTTACTCAAGATCCTAGATTGGCAGGGGTTGTTGGCCAAAGTCAAGCCCTTGTCCTTCAAAGATGTGTTTTAATCACGAGGCTTTGTTCCATATTGGTGTCTTGTCCAAGTTGTGGTTTGTTGGCCAAAGTCAAGACCACTTCTTGTCCAACGACATTGATTACGAAGCTTCCATGTCAATGGGTCCGCGCTTGACTGGGATCATTAGGTTTGTTGTGCCAAAGCCAAGGCCTAGTTGATTCAGAGGAAAAAGGTTAGGGTATACATTCGATGTATAGACATATATAAGATATATGTTTAGGACTTGGATGTCCACCTACTGGATCTAGGAGTTGGATTAGATCCAATTGATCTTCGAGATCTACCTAGTTAATTATCATACAATTTGTTGGCCAAAGTCAAGATTGTGTGATATTTAACGGGATCCTAGCCCACTAGGAAACACGGTTTCCCGAGTACTCGACAGAGGGTTAGAGGCTCGACGAAAAATAGTGGGAGGCAAGTATTGAATTTGCAACATTCGTTCGAATACTCGCTAAACGCGCTCATCTATATTTTACTCGTCATATTAATCAAAAGTATTAGTTGGACTAATATTTTATGTTGTTTTAAATATATATATAGTTGGACTATATACAAACTCATTCAATATATAGTTGATTTTATAATTAGATTATAGTAATCAATATAATTGAATTAAAATGATAGTTGATTTTATAATTAGATTATAGTAATCAATATTAAAATTATAGTTGATTAAATAATTGGATTATTGTAATCATTATAATAAATAGTACCTTATTAAATTGATTAAATAGTTGGACTATTGAAATCAAGAAAGAATTGAAAAGTTGAATATTTAAAATATATAATCATTGGATTAAATGCTTTAAATGATTTAATTTTCAATTGGGAATAAATAATAGGTTAATTTATTTGATAAAATAACTTATTATGACTAAGCCCATAATTAAGCAAATAGTAGAGCATAAAATCTTTGGAAGATTTATGTGATGATGACTTTAGTGCTTAATTATTATACTTATCATAAATCTATCTTTAGATTTAAAAATATTAAATTCATTAATATTCTTGAGATAATTGATTTGACTATTCTAGTGGAGAGAAGTCAAAGTTTGCAATTGGGCAAGTTGCACAAGGTGCACATCATTTCGATATTCCGAAACCCAAGGCTTGGCCAAAGGTTTGTGAAATATTGAAATGATAATTGACATATCCCAAAGTGACTACCATTTGGATATGGAAGACACGAAGGAATTAAAGATAGGGAGAGGCTCTAACTTTAAAAATATTTGTCAAAGTTATGTTTACTACTAGTATTAAAATTGGATTTTAAATACTTAGTGTGGTACATAATACATATATGTATTGACGTTCAGAATCCGCTGTGAGCTGGATACTGGCTTCAAGCCGAGATTTCTCTGCGAATTGGAAACGGGACGAAAGTCGCTGTTTCGACCGTAGATACCTAAGTTTAGGAACTACCCTTTGGGTATGTACTTAAATTAGGAAATGTTATAATGTAACTAGTTTGACTAGAGACATTATCTCTATATCAGTGTTTAATCCGATGCGGATAAAACCTTTATATTCTAGAACACTAAAGTGTTTCATTATATAAAGATGATACTGAGATAAATACATTAGATGTAAATAACATAATTTATATTTTGAATATAAATAAAATCTCAAACATATAAATGACAAATAAATAGCTCAAATTGATTTGATCAATAGAGACTTATTTGTGGCATTGTTGTCTAGGACACAATTAAACAAGACTCGTATATCCACACTTTTGAAGAGTGGATACTAGGACTGATTTGACTATTCAAATAAGGTCTACGAATCTAGTTTATTAGGTTAAAAACCTAAAATACTATTTACTTGGTAATAGTAAAAGGGCCACCGATCTGTTAGCCCTATTCATGGTGAAGTAAGTGGGCCCATATCTAGCTAGGCTAGATGTGAACATGAATATTTCGTGACCTTAACGGATGTGGCATCACGTTATGGTTATGTGTTTCTTTTGAAGAACACAGATCGGAAACTTTTGAAGTTTCGACACGAAGAAAACAAACAGATCGGCTATAGTGTTATTCCGCCACGGTAAGACCGAAATGGAAAATACTTAAGCAGTAAGTTTCATATATAAATGAAAGAGTACGGTGTTCTTTCATGTGAGGACTCCTCCCGAGACACGTCAGTTAGACGGTGTGTCTGAACTAAAACCGAATTTGTTGGACATGATAAGGTTTATCACGAGTCGCTCTGAGCTACTATTTCCTTCTACAGGATATGTATTAACAGTGCAAAACTTATTTAGAATAAGGTTCCATATAAATCTGTTTGACAGATATCATATAGGATATGAACAGGAAAGAAACGAGGTTTCTCATTCCTGATAATTTGGGTATGCCAGGCATAAAGTTTGGATGATACCAAACTAAGAACCCAAATTGGATTAGTGCCAATATAGGTTATCCTAAGGGAAACCATAAGTATAGTACTTATAAATCCCACATGAGAACAATGTGATTGTTGCTCACCATGCGGTTTTCCTGAGAGGAATACCGATATGCAGTGGTCAGTGGGAGGATAGTGATACTCAATGAAAATCGGAGTAATACTATTCATAGCACGAAGTCCTTAATGGAACACAAACAATTCATCTATGATGAATCTGTACCATTAATCTTCAAATACACAAGAAATCGGGTAGATCGGATAGAGTCAGAAAACAACCTAGGGTATGGGTTTCTGATCTAACCTCATTAAGATGTCAATCTTATGGAGGTGTACCATCCGACTACGTTATGAGGAAGTGATACGAGGTATCGACTCCCTGTTATGGCAAAGTGCCATGAGTCCGAAATGGATTCCATGTATAACGACTATTATGGATACTAGTTGTTGTACCACAAGGCGTTGTGCCTATGGTACATTATACGTCTTCAAGGAAGACATACATGGATGACAACATACCAACTTACAAAGCTAGGCTTTTGACGGAAAGGTATCGTTATCAACATTGTGTTAATAACGGTTCAACCTTTTACCTGTTGCCATGGTAAGTCCATTTTTAAAGATGCTTGTTGATAACTGTATATTTCATTTATGAAATATGTCAGTTACAAATCAAAATCGCTTTCCTGAAAAGGAAACCTTTTGGAGGATGTTTACAACATCCTGACGATTTTGTATAACCGACAAACAAGGTTTGCGGGTTATTCGATCCATGTTTGGATCAAAGCAAGCATAAGGTTCTTGGAACTGACGTTTTGAAATAATCATAATGGTTTATGATTTAACTCAAAACGAAATAATTCTTGTGTATATAAGGAGGTTAGTGGGAGAGCGCACTGACAGTGAAATTCCCATAAAGCAATTGGTGAAAGCTTGGCTTTCATAGATATTCTTTCAATAGAAATTCTCCGTAGAATTCTGGGGAGTAACAACCTTTATTCAGGGAATAAAGATCTACTGGGATAGATTTGGAGTTGTTAACACTCTCTGGAAATTGTACATTTAAAATGTACTTGATAGGGTGTCTCATACGCTTCGAGCATATGGAGTCACATCAGGTCAATCCAAGTGATAGTCACTGGATTGAAGATTAAGAACATCTGTTAGTATCTGAGAGAACTAAAGATGTTGTCTTAAACTATGGAGAAGGAGAACTTGAAGTGACTGGGATCACTGCTGCAAGTTTCCAAACAATTAAATACTGCGGTACTATAAAGTTTGAATAACGGGACAGTGAGCTGGAAATCTTCCGAGCAAGATAACTGTTGCCGAATAAACAACAAATGCGGATTATTGCTGCAGCTGAGGCAGCAATAGAAGCCATTTGGATCGAAAATAAATCTAATTAGATTAGATATAGTTCTGTTAGCAGCTGAGCTAGGCGTCAGCACAGGCTAAGGAATTAAAGGTCTCATCGACGATCCAGATATATACTTCTATATCATCTGATTCGTTCGGATCATACATCGTGGCAATGTGATGATCGTATAAATCGCGTCAGACGATAATCAAACAAATCCGCTGACGAAAACCTTTCCTCAGCAATTTGAGCGAATTGTACATAGTTCGGGTGTTAGACACTCGAGTGACTGGCTATGTGCCAAGTGGGAGATTGTTGGACAAAATGACCCATAGCGTCACTATTTGCACAGATCATTGTGTTGTTGTAGCAAATTAACTATGTAATAAGGAAATTGCACTCTCATCATTTGTGATTAGATCACCATAGATATATAAATGAAGAGAGGTCCCTATGATTAGTTCCTGGATTGAGATGATATGAGACAGTATCAGTCCACGAAGGATTAATCATTAAATATCCCTAGCCGTAGTATTATCGAGACTGGACATCGATAATGCGGAATAGGCTAGTATTGCACTTGTGTGCGTTGTGAGGGCACAACGGCATAGTTCTCATATATATAAGTGTTGGATACTTATGCAAGTGCGATAGGAGGTCGTGTTTCACCGATGGTACGGGAAACAGCTTCGCTCTGGATAGACCCCTCGGAATCCCATTGGTATTATGAATATGTGTCTATGGGAGGCCGAAATCAAGGTAGGTGTGTATAGTCTTAACCTGAGACTTACATCGCTAATGCTTACGACAATCGATATACTTTAGTTGAGGTCGTCTAGGACTGTAACTGGTTCTGTGTACGCCAATGCCGGGTATATTGAGAATCGTAGTGTATTGGATGTGATGTCAAGACGGAAGTATCACTCCAGTCATAGTGGAGATGATGTCACGCAGGATACGGTATTAGTGCTCTTAAGAGATGCGCATCCAATCGTGATATTATGACCAGGTCATGAATATCCGATTATAGAGACTAGTTACCAGACATCCGATATGTGTTTCGGACGGGGCAGACACTTATCCAGCCCCAGCCCTAGCACGTGACTATCCGATACTGGGCCGATATACACAATACAATTGTATACTACGCTTGATACAGATCTTAATATTCTTAAATGGATATGTCCGGAGAATTGGGTAGACTTGGTGCTTTGCTAGGAGTCGACCTTGTCTCGTAAATCGGTAGAACGTAGTACTTGGTACGTACGTGATTCGGATACTCCGACGACCGTATTTACTGCCAGATTATCCGGGGATCTCATGGGTCGCTTCCCGATAATCCACCGATGACGCACAACTCGCACTCTTGAATAATCTGGGATTATACAGAAGAGAGAGAAAATTAATCTAGGATTAATAACGGAGATATTTTATCCGGGATAAAATGTCGTCTAAAGAGAGAGAGAACGATTAATTCGGAATTAATCGATGTATTAATATATTCGATATATTAGACGAAATTAGATTTCGACGCGGAATTAAAATCAGATTTTAATTCGGGCAAACGAGTTAATTTAGAATTAATTCGTTAGCGACGTAAATAATAATTTCGCTAGGCGCAATTATTTATTTAAATTCGATTGAATTAACGTCGCGACGTAAGCTCGGTATTTCGGAAATATCGAACCCGAACGCGTGAGTGCACGTGGGCCCACTTTCATTTGGAAACGTGTGGGGCCCACATGACACATGTCATTCTAATGCTTTGCATGTAGATTGTGTACATTGCACTCAATGTCATTGCATGGAGTTTGAGTGTTTGACACTCTAAGCCATTGCATGTTATGTGTCATAATTTTATTATTAATTTAATGAAAATTATGGCATAAATATAAATTGAATTTTGGTAAATCATTTTAATAACTTAATACACAATTTTATCTCTCTCAAATTCTCTCTTCCTCTCACGGCAATGGTGGCCATTCTTCACTGGTTTTGAACCAGTTTGGGCGTGAATAAGGGAAGCAAGAGTGGTTTCTCATGGTGAGAAATCAAGTGCTAGCACACTTTCAAGTCTTGCGAAGGTGGTAGGGAGGTTCGACCATGAGGCGGGACTCATCCGATGGAGTTTGGAGCTTCGTTTTGAGACCCGAAACTGCCAAGACAGTGAGCATGGACTGCTGCAGTGGGCTTACAAAGGCAGTGCGTTTTTGGGCATGATTCGTCTTCAAATCGACATAACCGATCAATGTAAGTATTCCGCTATCTTCATTGGTGTATTCACGCATGTTTTCATGTCTTGATTTGATCTTGGGACTTAGAAAAACTCAACAGGGGAATGGTTGTTTTGTTTTGGAAACAAATTGACCTAAGTATATAAAGAAAATTTGATTTTCTTTTTGCTCTAACACTTGCAACCCTAGCCACCTTCTTCTTGATCTTCCCCATTCTCTCAAAATTTGAGAAACTCCATTGAAGAACAAAATAAGAAAAATATACTAAGTGTGTGATTAAATCTCTAAATCGTTTAGGGATTTGTTTTGTGAGTGTAGCCCACACTAGTTTCCGTTGGTTACGAGTCATAGCACGGAAGACTTTGTGGTGACGAATAAATCATCTTCTTCCTCTATTTTCATAGGTCACGACAGTGAGGTTTGGTATTACCTTATTGCCGCACCTTGCTTGATTGATTTGGGGCTCGATTTGTTTTCGTTTTAATTCGGTATTTTGGTAAACACATAGGGAAACTTTTAGGACTGTATTGTGGCTGTATTTTGAGTGATAAATCAGACCTAACACATCATTACAGTTCACGCATATTCGGGGCTGATTTGTGTGCAGTTCCATTTTGTAACGGGTCCAAAACAGTCTATTATTTCACTGCAGTTCGGGGGCTGTTCGAGGACTATTTTGGGGGTATTCCGAGGCTGAAATATTGTCTGAAACAGAAGCAAAATTTTAGTATACTCACTGGTTGCATTCGGCCAAAGGGAGAGGAAAGAAAAAAAATATTTCAAGTTCGATCCGTGAACCAAAGCCGCTTCCGATGCGAGAGGAAAGAGTTTCCAACAAACAAGTTGAGGAACTCCTAGTCGTGTCGGTGGCCTGTCAGTCATCGCCAACTGGCGCGACTTTCCAGAGGGGTGCACCGGCCACCCCTCCATCTTATGGTGGCCGGTGGTAGCCCAAAACACCGGCGAATGGGGCGAAAGTGAAGGTGACGTGCGTGGAAATAGGTTTATCGATCCCGGCTTTTCGCTTCGTTTCACAGCCCGAGCCACCCATAAAATCAAAGCTCTCGGAGAGTGCTGCAAGTTGGTGACGACGGATTTTCCGTTTCATTCATGGTTGCAAACAAAATGAGTGAGAAAGATTCGGTGAATAGTGATACACTAATGAACATTACCTTCGATCAAAATTCCATCGATTCCAACGTGTTCATGGGATTGTTTGGAGTCTGTATTGTAGGAAACGCTTTCCTTGCACAACAGAAACATCTTAGGCACACAGATCAGACTTAAAAAAAATTTCAGCCCTTCTCCTTTGAATGTCGAATGCTACTGCCACCACCTTTTAAATTTTGCTTCAGTTTTAGAAAAAATTCCAGCCCTGAAATAGCCCCAGAACAGTCCCTGAACAGACCCGAACAACCAGACAAAAACTGGAGTGTTTTGGACTCAATTCACGCCAAATGCACTGCAGAAACAGCCCCTGAAATGCGTGGACAGTGGCTGTGTTTTGGTTCTGATATTTCCTTGGAAACAGCCCCATCACAGCCCCAAAACATCACAAAATATTCCCCAAAAATTCTGGATTAAAATGAAACCAAACCAAGTTTCGTTTCACCAACAAAGAGGCGACAATGAGCAAAAACAATGCTCACTGCCGTGTACAAAGAGAAAGAGATGAAGATGAAGATTTGTTTGACACCACAAAGTCTTCCGAACTATATCTCGTTACCAACAGAAACTTCTGTGGGCAAGACTCACAAAATAATCCCTAAACGTTTTAGAGATTTAATCACACTTTTATATTTGTTTTGTTTTTCTTCTTTTCTATTGTTTAATTTTTTTCTCAAATTTTGAGAGAATGAACAAGAAGATGAAAGGTGGCTAGGGTTCAAAATGAAATCTCTACAAAAGAAAAATCATATTTTTCTTTTTATACTTAGGGTTTAATTTTACAAAATAAAACAAAACCCTTCCCCTTTTTTTTATTGAAAATTCGGCCAACCCTTATCAAATAAGGATTAATTTTATTTTTCTTAATAATTTTGTAACAACAATTGACTTTCCATAAAGCCAAAGATGTTACAAAAATAAAGAGATTAATGCCATTATAAAATTGTAACTTCCAAAATTAAATCAAGGGTTTCCAAAACCCAATAATTAGAAATTACAACCTTAGCCTTTCATTTAATTACATCTAATTTAATTAAATAACATGTGTTTAAATATCATATATTTAGTAAAACCATATATTAAATTTTAAAATAAAGTTTCAAGTGTGAAAATTAATATTATTAATCATATTAATAATATTTATACATATGTGAGTATATAATTGGACTATCCAATTATACTAAATCCGCTATAGTATATCGAATTAGCATGGGGACCAAATGGACCTACGGTTCCGAGCTCCAATAATCTTAAAATATTAATTAAGCTATTAATTAAATATTCTGAATTATTAACTCCGGGTTATTCCACTAAACACCCGAAGTTGAACTATCGTTGCCGCAGATGATATATTAAGCCGAACCAAGTCGGTGTCCATCGATATAATCACTACATATAGATTAACCCTTCACGAGTATCTCGTAATTAGAGCTGGGTCATAATGTCCGTTATACCCCACTAATTATTTTTACCTTAAGTACCATTGATTCTCTAATGAACGATTTATTCATAAAGATTATGAATTCTAATCTTTCTATTCCTAAAGGAAAGATTTGAGCGCTCTAACCGTTCAAGTACCAAATCAACCCTTAAGAAAGATAATCCTCTACTTATCACAAGAAAGAGTGAACTCCATATCTATGTAAAATGTTCCCAGCTACACAACAGACCATGCCCCCAAAGAACGTAGCTATTGGTCGGGACTACTACACCAACCTCACCTTTGTAAATCAAAGGACATAGCCTGCCATACAGGAGTTCGTAGTACACTCAGGATTAAGATCAATCCTTAAATGACCATCTAGTAGATCAAAATGACTTTATTTGTTTAACGGATATTATAAGAATGTCATTTCTATCTGGGTCCAGTCCTATATGATCACATCATAGAAGGTGCCTCCATTCTCATGTCTCTACATGGACGATCGTGGATCAAGGTCACCATACAAATATAGAATGAACCTCAGCTATAGATAAACCATAAACAATGTACCCACTTTGTTTGCTCTCTATGGACTATTTAAGATTACTATCTTCATACTTAAATCCTCTTGTGTATGAAACCCATACACTAAGTCTAAAGGCATATAAGTAATCTAGGGTATTCAAGATAATTTATAATATGTGAAATTAAACAAACACATTGATAAATGAATAATGCATCATTTTATTTCAAAACACATAAAAATATTTACATTTCATGTAGCTCTAGGGCATACATCCCAATAATCTCCCACTTGCACTAGAGCAAATGGGACATGTCACATAATCCTAAACCATCTAGGTGACCTTCAAACTTTAGCCGATAATGTCTTTGTAAACGGATCTGCCAGGTTTCTATGAATTTCCTCTCTATATGCTTTCCTCTCTTGTGGCTTCTTGGTTCTTTGAATTTTCCACTGCACCACTATTATCGCAATAAATTATGAGTGGTCTATCCTGTTGGACAATTATGACCCATAGTGTCACTATTTGTAAAAGACATTATGTTTTTGTACAAATTAATTATGTAGCAAAGGAAACTTCATTTTATCATTTCATAATTAGATTACTTAAATGTCTGAATGATGAAAGTCTTTATGATTAGTTCCGGATTGAGATGATATGAGACAATATCAATCCACGATGGTTTAATCATTAAATATCCCTAGTCGTAGTATTATCGAGACTGGACATCGATAATGTAGAATAGACTAGTATCGCACTTGTGCGTGTTATGGAAGTGTAACAGCATAGTTCTCATATATTTAAGTATTGGATACTTATGCAAGTGTGGTAGGAGGTTGTGTTTACCGATGGTACGGAAACAGCTTCGCTCTGGATAGACCCCTCGGAATCCCATTGGTAGTATGACTATGTGTCTATGGGAGTCTGCATCAGGGTATGTGTAGTTGGTCTTAACCTAAGACTTGCATCTCTAGTACTTGCGACAATCAATACGCTTTGGTTTTGGTCGTCCAGGACTTTAACAGGTTTTGTGTACGCCTCTTCTGGGCTTATTGAGAATCGTAGTGTATTGGGTGTGAGGTCAAGACGAAAGTATCACTTCAGTCATATGAAAATGATGGTCACACAGGGATACATAACTGGTTCTCTAAAGGGTTGCACCCATCGGGATAATATGACTAGGTCATGATTATCCGATAATAAATAGACTAGTTGCTAGTGATCCGATATAAGCTTCGTATGGGGCAGACATTATTCCTGCCCCAGGCCTTGCATGTGAAATCTGATACTGGATCGATATACGCAATACTAAGTATACTACGTCTGACATAGATTATATATTCCATTAAGAATATTTCTGGAGAATTGGGTAGGCACGGTGCTTTGCTAGAAGCCAACCATGTCTCGTAAATCGGTATGAACGTTGTACAAGGTACGTACGTGTTCGGATAGTCCGATGACCAGATTTACTACCAACATATCTAGGGATCTCTTGGGTCGCTTCCCAAAGATTCACCGATGACGTATGATTCGAACTTTATTAATCTGGGATTAATAGCGGAGAGACTTTATCTGGGATAAAGTACTATTTGAAGAGAGAGAACGATTAATTTGGAATTAATCGATAAAATAATATATTCGATATATTAAATGAAATTAGATTTTGATTGCTGACCTAGCTGTTCGATGTCAGCAATCATCTGCGACACATAATGCTCGACAGATGTACCCTCTGACATACGCGAGCGAAAGAGCTTCTTTTGCAAATCGTACTTCTGAGATCTAAGGTTAGATCTGTGAAGATCCTTTAATTTCAACATCTTGTTATAAGGATCCAATCCTTTATTTTGACGATGAAATTGAGGAGTCATTGCAGTAAGCATGAAAAATTAAGCAGTAAAGTTATCCTTACGATGAGTCTTCCAAAGTTCATGCTCTACTATTTTCTCAAGTCCGGGCTCAGGCCCGAGAGGTCTCTCTATAACATATAGTAACTTCTCGGCTCACAGGACTATCCTGAGATTCATTTCCCAATCTGGAAAATTGAAGCTGTTAAAGACATTCTCACCCATGATTATGTCCCTAACGCTAATCTTTCCAGCCATCTTGATTGCTATAGTCCAACTATCCAATCAACGATTTCGGGTACACTCAAAATGCAATGGTTACTATAGTCCAACTATTTAACCAACTACAAATGGAGTAGTGTCTTGTACAGTCTAACTGTTCAAAGAAAGGAATAAAAGATATTAGTCCAACTAATATATATATATATATATAACGTGATATAATAATAAAAGAGCGCGTATTAGCAAGTATTCAACGAAATTACAAATTTAATACTAGCCTCCCACTATTTTTCGGCGAGCCTCTAACCTTCTGTTGAGTACTAGGAAACCTAATTTCCTAGTGGGCTAGGATCCTTTTAAATAACACACAACCTTGACTTTGGCAAACAGGCTGTATGAAACTTAACTAAGTAGATCTCTAAGATCAATTGGATCCCATCCAATTCCTAGATCCGGTAGGTGGACCTCCAAGTCCAAAACATATATCCAATATATTTTCTAACCTTTTCCTCTGAATCAACTAAGCATTGGCTTTGGCTCAACAAGCTTAATGATTCCAGTTGAGCGCGACTTATTGACAGTGGGAAAGCTTCGTAATCCACGTCGATGTACAGAAGTGACCTTGACTTTGGCGAACAAGTCACAACTTCCCAAGACATGCGATATATAACACAGCTTTCATGGTTCAAACACATCCGCGATGGACAATGATCTTGACTTTGCCCAAAAAATCAAAGCCAATCTTGGATATTGAGAAAGAACCACTCAATGGAAGGAAAACGCTTAATGTAAAAGTGAGGGTGTTTTTTGTAAATTGGCAACCAATTTATTATCTTTGATTAGGTCTCATCATACACCCTTAAACATGCATTTTAAAAGTATACTAAGGCACAATAATATTAATAATGATATGTGGATGGATATATAATACAATTTATTCCTAGAATAAATCTTTATCTCTTTCATCTCTCTCGCTAGCACTTTACCTTCTTCTGCCCAATTACATAATACATAAAGAAACCTCATTTACATTAAGGGGAATTGGTGAAAAGAGAAATATAAAGAGATAAGGAGGTGAAAGGCAGGACACGCAGGTCCAATTTAAATAAATACCATATTTACAACAATTTCCAAAATTCCCCCACCCATCTAATATCCATCCGATATATATTATTCATACAAATACATCCAAGTATTCACACAAAGCATGATGTCAATCAATCTAATCCAATTAATTAATCTTCAATTAATGACCATCCAATGTTTATACAACGATTTGATTTGCGCGAGTCTAACTCGTTTAAGAATAAATACTCAAAGTAAGTTTTCTTGAATTATATCGAACTATAATTTTAAATCCAATTTAAATTGTATCCAATACTAATTCGTATTTAATTCCAAATTAAATCATTACACTTATAATAATGTCTTTTAGACTTGGATTCCAAATCCAATCCAAATGGGTCTCAAAGGCCCAATTAGCATCCAATGCCAATTCAATTAAAATCCAATGGGCTTTCAATTAATTTTTTAGGCATGAACCTTGGCCATTATGGATCCAACCCATAATGCCTTGGCCCATTTAGGAATCACCCAATGCCAAAAATAAATTTTGGCCCATTAGGCCCAATTAAATTATAAAAGGCCCATAAGTCATATTTGGACTTTATGTAAATGGTTTTAGGCCCAATTGGATCCAACCCAATTGTCCAAAACCATACTTGGCCCAACCAAGCCCATTTAGCCCAAATACAACAAATTAAATTAACACAATATTCCAAATATCTCATTAATTCAATTAAAGTGTAATTAACATAATTAATTAATCTAATATTTCTAAAACATCAATTAATCTAATTAATCATGTTTAACATTTCAATTCATGTCCAACATAAATTGAAGCAAAATCAATTCATCCAACATGTTTCAACTCACGGCAAAGCAAGGAAATTATATCCAATTTTGATTTCAATCCAATTAAATCAACAATCAATATTCATTTCATGCTTTTAACACATCCAATTGTCAAATTTCAAAAATTACCATGAGTTAATCCTAGATTCATGTATTCGGCCAAGTGAGGATTTTTGGGAAACTTGATCCAATCAATTTTCACAAATCCAATCATGCATAACTCTAAGTCATCATCATCTAATCACAACCAAACAACCAATTTCAATTTTACATGCTCCAAGCATAAAATCCTCAAATTAAAGTTATGAATCCTAGAATTTCAAATCAAGTTTAGGAGGCTCTGATACCATTGTTAGTGTCCTACACATGTCCAAGATCTCTAAACAATGATTTGTGTGTGAATTATGAAGTGGAGTTGCGGAAAACCTCACATTGATCGGTTGGGAAAATTCAAAAAATCTCTTTGGATGTAGAAGCTCCAAGCTTGAAGATGAGTTCCAAACCCTTGGGCGAGTTTCTCTATCACCTTAAATCAACTCACAAAGTGCTAGCTTGATGAATTTTTGCAACAAAAATTCAAGAACAAGAGGGAGAAGGTTTCGGCCTTGGTGGGAGGAAGAGTGAAAATGGTGAATAGTTATTGTTGACTTGGTTGGTGTGTGGTTAAATAATCCAATTAATTATTCCCAACCACTTCCATCAAATGTCAAACAATTGATGTAAGTAAAGTGGGTCACACCACTTTAAATTCCAAATTTAGTTGGCTTACACAACACACAACTAGTACTTAGGCCCGGGTTCGTTTAATTTCGAATTAAACGAATTTCCCGTCTCTAAATAATTAAATCCAATTTAATTAAATAATTATGCCTAGCAAAATTATTGCGGTAGTCGATTACGAATTAATTCCAAAATAATTCATTCGCTTGAATTTATAATCCAATTTTAATTCTGTAATGAAATCCAATTTCAATTAATATATCCGATATATTTTTTTGCCCAAATAAATAAATAAATTGAAAAATCTAATTTAACTTTTGAATTTATTTTATCGATTAATTCTAAATTAATCGCGTTCTCTCTTCTGTATGAATTTAATCCCAGATAAATTCTTGCCGCAATTAATCCCAGATTAATTTTCTCTCTCATAATTAATCCCAGATTAATTCTGTTCGAGTCAAATGTCATTGGTGAATCTTTGGGAAGTGACCCAAGAGATTCCTGGATATGTTGGCAGTAAATACGGTCATCGGACTATCCGAACACGTGCGTACCCCGAACCACGTTCTTACGATTTACAAGACATGTAATCTCCGGAAATATTCAGCAATGAATATATAATCTGTATCAAGAGTAGTATATAAAGTATTGCGCAATACGATCCAGTATCGGATGTCACATGTGTAGACACTGTATTTTTGCATGTAAGTCCCTATGATGAGTCTCATTTGGAGGCACTACCATTTAGGTCGCGGAAGTCGCGGGAAACGGATGTCGGAAGGGGAAATTCGGAATAAGTATGTCATCAGATTCATTTCACAAGTTCACTGTTTTCGTTCGTGCTACGTTCGTGACTACGTTCGAACGTCAAGCAGATTGCGGGCGTTCCTGTAGCGTTCGAAGAGGCGTTCGCACGATGTCGGTATTTCTGGTTTTGCTGCTAGCCTCACACCTAAGCCCAATTAGCCCACCAAAGCCCATAAAACACATCCCCATTAATTAAATACATATTTAACACATGGAAAAATTAAATAAAATCTAAAAATCATATACCAAATTAAAATAAAATCATGCCTAATTAAAATCAATCAAGATTATTATATTCCTAACTAAACAAATTTTGTCCCCCAATCAATCTTAGGCTTTCCTTGCATGACACCAAATCATATCCTCCTTTAATGCACCAAATCCCTTCTTTGTCAAACAAAGATTTAACCCTAGCCTTTGCCTATAAAAAAAAGGCTCCACCACACTACCAGGGGGCTAACACATTAATACAAACCACAAAAGTTCTGCAAGGCATTAACACCCTAGCTCATTCACACAAGAAATCCCCCTAAACCACCAAAAACAAGAGTCTCATATAGCCCCTGACCTGCACGCAAATCCCCTTGAAACCAGCCCCCCCATTCATCGCAAATCAGCCCTCAAACAGTCCATGTAACCACTGAAATAGTCCTTTATAACAGACCCAAACAGCAGCCCTATTACCGCACAAAACAACCCCAAAACAGTGGCCTAAAATACCTGAAACAATGACCAAAAAACATCACCGAAAGAGCAGCGAAATAGAGTAAAAACAGTAGCAAAATAGGGAGAACGACTACTCAAAATAGCGAGACAATGAATGAGAGAAGTGAACCAGTGAACCGGAGAAGTTACGGCGCGTTAGCCCTTCTGAAGATCGTGTACCGTACGTCCGAGAGGTGATTTAAAAGGTTAGACCTGAGGGCACTTTTTCTATTTATTGTCATTCGTTTTTTAATTGTTTTATTCGAATGAGAGTCGTTTGTGGATGCATGTTGTGGCCTTTGAATGAAAGGGAAAATGTGTCGTCTCTTGTGGTATATAGGATGGAAACCCAGACGTAAATTCCGTAGTCGAATCCGAATGGACGGTTGTGCGGTCTGTACTTGGGATACAACTCCACGTACCACTTGAGTAAACGGCACATGTCTCCCTTTATTTTATCTTGATTGTTTATTATCCACATCTTATATTTCACCATTCTACTTTTCTGTATTTTATTTGTTTGTGTGTTGATGATGTGATGCGCATGGGCTTAGCATATTGGTCTAAAGGTTTTCCATTTGAGGGAAAAAAAGGCCAAAAGGCTACCTTTACGCCAATACTTTGCCGCACCGGACAAAGTATGTTTGGTTGGATGTGAGATATGTTCAACCGAGCATAAGAAGTCATATATCGTTGTCTTTACTTTCGATGCATTGTGATGTAACGCGCATAGGCTAACTAGGGTGGATTGAAGGTTATCTATTCGAGGGAAAATGCCTGAAGGATACCTTACAATGATGTTTTGCCGCTCTTTTTGTTATGTCATTGACTTTATACATATCATTGTTCTATTTATACATGTATTGCATTCTAATGCGCATGGGCTAACTAGGGTGGATTAAAGGTCCTCTATTCGAGGGAAAATGCCTGAAGGCTACCTTACCACGATGTTTTGCCGCGCCGGACAAGGTACACCCGATTGAATGGGAACGAGTTCAATCGGGCACACGGGGTCCTACATTGTGGATTTTCTTATTTGTGTATGTGTTACGTCGTCTCTCATGCATCAGGTCTGGTCCCGTTCGAACGCGTTCTCAAACGCTAAACGAATGTGAACCTTCTGTTTACCGTTTGAACACGTTTGCTAATGCTACGCGAACGCGCACGTATTTCCTTTGTTTTATCATGCATCAGGCCTGGTCCCGTTCGAACGCGTTCTCAAACACTATTCGAATGCGAACCTTCTGTCTACCATTCGAACGCATTTACTAATGATACTCGAACGCGAATGCATTTGTTTCATCAGGTCTGGTCCCGTTCGAACGCGTTATCAAACGCCACACGAACGAGAACCTTCTGTTTATCATTCGAACGTGTTTTTGAACGCTACACGAATGCAAATACACTGAACTGAGTCCTTTTCATCACATGTCATGCATAATTGTTTCTTAGGTGATTTCTCTTGTATCATGTAATCAATCATACTATTTGTATTCCTGCATTTATCTATTTGATGTGTTCATGAGATGGTATTCAAGCATGATTTAGCCTATTTAGTTGTTCATTTTCAAGCATGATTAGACATTTATTTTGCGTTTGGAATTTGCATTATGTTTAGGTTGTTCTTTGTTTTCCGCATTATATGATCGAAGTATGTTCATGAGATTGCCGTGTGCCATTGCATATTTGCCGTTATGATAATTGCTTTCATGCATGAGAACTTAAAAGTAGAATACTCTTGGAAATATGTTGCGTAGATTCGATTAAATTATAGCACAAATCATTTCATTACAAGTGGCATAAGTAAGGGACCAATCTGAACCCAACGGTTTGAGATCTTCCCTTGTGAGGGGTGAGTGCGGCCTTAAATCTCATTTGCCCGGTTCACACCGGGTGGCGACTCCATTATTCTCCAATTTAGTCCCCCGCGGGCTACTCCGTACTCCCAACCAGGCCGCGAGCCCGGAACAGCATGCCTCGCCCAGTTTATGTGTTCCCACAGTCTGGCGACTCAACTGGGGATAGAGAATCGGTCCCGAAATAATGTCTTGTAATATTATGATTTGTGCTTTAATTAACCGTGTCTATTGTGGGTTAAAAGGGGTTTAATCAAAGGCATTTTTAAGGCCGGGTAATGGTTTGGTGTCTTCCTTCATTCACTACCTTTCTATAAGGAAAAGTTGTGAAGGCACCTATATAATCATTTACTCGTAGCTTACTGTGATGGACTAATTTGGAGGACTCATTGTTTATTCCTGTCACCAAGCGATAAGAGCCTAAGAGGCTAAGGTACTTAATAGAGCCTCGCTCCACCCTCCCTCTGGAGAATCTACAATGGGAAATCCACCTGATAGTCAGTCACACACCATAACTCGTTGGCACGTACTGTAAGGTATAAAAAAGGTGCGCTCACTTGGTCGTTCGAACCCTTGAGTGGGGAGACCTAATTGTGGGCAATCCTTCGCCATCGAGATTCTTTGTCTACACTCCCGCAAACCCACACATAGACCGGGGTTGTATGGCCTATAGTAACTATTTCCTTGTGCTTGTGGACCATCCTCATTTGGATGCAGTTGGACTTCTTGTCAAAATGCGAACTTGTTGGGCCATTTAAACTGGGATGAGTTCATATCCTATGACAAATGGGCCAAAAGCTTCGGAAATGTTGATGGACCACTCTGTAGGAATTATTTACTTGTGCTTTTGTTTGGGAACATTGTCGTTTGGATCCATTCGGACCTTTTGTCATGAGGTATGGGCTTGTTGGGCCATTTAAACTAGGACAGGAACATATCTTATGATGATTGGGCCAAAAGCTTCTAAAACGCCAATGGGCCATTATATGTTTGTGTTTAGGAACATTATCATTTGGATACGGTTGGACTTCTTGCCATGAGATGTGAACTTGTTGGGCCATTTAAACTGGGACGAGTTCACTCCTATGACAGTTAGCCCAAAAGCTTCTAAAATGTTGATGGGCCGATTTGTGTGAAAATTTTAATGAATTGATATATTCCCTATATCGCACACATCTCATGCACCTCATGCATACATGCATCACGCTAACCCTTGTGTTCTGAAAGCCATCATAGATTCCCGTTGGGTTAGGGAAGAGGGAAGACTCACCAAAAGACCAATAACAGATATGAGTGGATCAGAAAATGAGATATCTCGCATAGATCAGTTGGAGAATGGTTTCACTAAGATTATCGAACAGTTGCAAGCCTTGACTACTGCCATGGCAAATATGGTTGTACCCCGTGCTGGGGGAAACTCTGAGAATGTAAGACGTGAGGAGCCTCCGAATAGGTTGGGGGATGACATCCCCGCTTTTGATGATGATATGGCTGAATATGCTGCGGAGAGAATTGTAGGGTCTCAGGCCGAGATACAGAAACTCCGTGATCAGGTAGAGTCAGTTAGCCGTAAGATGAAGGGTAAAGATGAAGACTTACTTGACTATGAGGTGATGACCTTTGAGGAACAGCTGCCGGCTGAATTTAAAATGCCCGACATGGCCATGTTTAACCCGAGGGTCCATCTGCGGCAATATGTCTCGGTCATGAGTTCAATGGGCCTATCACAGAGCCAAGTCCAAAAGATGTTTGGGATGTCACTTGAGGGGGCACCTGTGGTTTGGTCTCACATCCTTGAGAAAAATGTTAAAGAAGATTGGAGGGAGTTGGCAGATGCTTTTCTAAAGCAATATGTTACAGATTTGGAAATTGATTTGTCACTCCGTGATTTGGAGAACACTAAGCAGAAGCCGGAAGAAAGCTTCAAGGAGTATGTAGACCACTGGAGAAGCTAGCTTCTGAAGATGAAGACTCGGCCCTCAAAGAATGACCAAATCAAAATGATCATCAAGGGCACCAAGCCCTCCATTTATGGCAAGTTGAGGAGAATGACCTTCATGATTGTAGATTTTCGATAGTTGAGGGAAACTATCATGGATATAGAGGAAGAACAGGCTGAAAACATAAAGTTTTATGGCCAGAATAGAAGAACTTTTGGGCGGAAATCTGAGGTCCAAAACCTCATTGACTCCCATAAAATACCCAATCCAGAAAAAGAACAACCCAACACACACATGAACCCTCAACCATAAAGTCACTCAACCACCAAGGCTTCTTGTATTGAGATAAAGGATAACAGCGAAGAACCATAGGCCAAGGAATAAGACAATGTTGCGAATGATGAAGTTATTCCTCCTAGTTTATTTGATCCTGCATTTTTAATATAGACATTGATTTAGTCTACATGTTCGAACCATTTCCTTAAATGATAATAAAGACGTTCATTTCGTTGAATCTCTTCTGCAATATGAGTATAATTGAGAAAAACATTCAACCTTGGTACTATGAAATTTAGTGATGTTTAGAACACGGGGAATCCTCAGAATAAGCAAGAAGAAAAGATAAGATAGCCATTCAGAAATTGGGAAATGGGGCAGTGAGACTGTCAGACTTGGAAGAAAATAAGTTCACCGAGCCGATCAATGTGGATTGATTGAAACAGTACTTTCCCTAAGGGAGAGAAGAATGGTCATCAAGGGAATTGGTGGAAGACCTAACCCAACAGGATGGCAAACTTATTCACGCATGCATGCATACACGTACCCCATTTTGCATTCCTTTTTGTGTTTTGTGTTTTATATTCACAGGTTTTGAAGAAGAAAGATAGAAAATGGCAAATGAAAGCCAATCAGAAGCATCAATATGACATCAGCGGTTTAGGGACGAGTCCCAGGGTTGAGGCCCATATCAGTATCAGTCTGGGGCTGAGGCCAATATCAGTATCAGCTTGGGGGCGAGGCCCACATCAGTTTGGGGGCGAGGCCATGTCAGTATCAGTTTGGAGATGAGTCTCAGGGTCGAGGCCCATATCAACAGCAGTTTTGGGATGATTCCCATGGTCGAGGCCCGCACATCAGTATCAGTTTTGGGATGAGTCCCAGGGTCGAGGCCCGCACATCAGTATCAGTTTTAAGGATGAGTCTTAGGGTCGAGTCCCACCTCAGCAACAGTTTTGGGATGCGTCCCAGGGTCGAGGCCTACATCAGCAGCAGTTTTGGGATGAGTCCAAGGGAATAAAGCCCACATTCAGTACAGTTCGGGAATGAAGCCCACATTCAGCACAGTTCGAGAATAAAGCCCACATTCAATACAATTCAGGAATAAAGCCCATAGTCAGCTCAGTTCGGGACTAAAGCCCACATTCAGCACAGTTCGAGAACAAAGCCTAGAGGAATAGAGCCCACTTTAAACACAATTCGGAAGCAAAGCCCAGTTGAATAAAGCCCACTTTCAAAATAGTTCGGGAATAAAGCCTAGGGGAATAAAGCCATATCTTGACATAGTTCGGGAGCAAAGCCCAGGGGAATAAAGCTCAAATTCAATACAGTTCGGGAATAAAGCCCACAATCAATACAGTCAAGGAATAAAGCCCACATTTAGTATAGTTCGGGAATAAAGCCCACTTTCAAAGCAGCTCAGGAACAAGGCCCACGGGAATAAACCTATATCTCTACACAGTTCCGGAACAAAGCCTAGAGGAATAAAACCCACTTTCAAAGCAGTTCGGGAACAAGGCCTAGGGGAATAAAGTCATATCTCTACACAGTTCGGGAACAAAGCCTAGAGGAATAAAGCCCACTTTCAAGATAGCTCGGGAATAAATCCCAGGGGAATAAAGCTATCTCTCAACGTAGTTCGGGAACAAAGCCCAAAGGTCAAAGCATTTCAGGAAAACAAGTAAGTTAAGCAACAACTGGCGAGCCAAGTAAGTAAAAATGCATTGCACGTACATTGATAGGATTGTTATTGTCACACACTGCACAAGTCCCATCAAAGTAGGGGCGACTGTAGACACTGCATTTTTGCATGTAAGTCCCTATGATAAGTCTCATTTAGAGGCACTACCATTTAAGTCACGGGAAATGGATGTCGGAAGGGGAAATTCGGAATAAGTATGTCATCAGATTCATTTCACAAGTTCACTATTTTCGTTCGTGCTGTGTTCGTGACCATGTTCGAACGTTAAACAGATTGCGGGCGTCCGTGTAGCGTTTGAAGAGGCGTTCGAACGGTGTCGGTATTTCTAGTTTTGCTGCTAGCCTCACACCCAAGCCCAATTAGCCCACCAAAGCCCATAAAACACATCCCCATTAATTAAATACATATTTAACACATGGAAAAATTAAACAAAATCTAAAAATCATATACCAACTTAAAATAAAATCATGCCTAATTAAAATCAATCAAGATTATTATATTCCTAACTAAACAAATTTTGTCCCCCAATCAATCTTAGGTTTTCCTTGCATGACACCAAATCATATCCTCTTTTAATGCACCAAATCCCTATATTGTCAAACAAAGATTTAACCCTAGCCTTTGCCTATAAAAAGAAGCCTCCACCACACTTCCAAGGGGCTAGCACATTAATACAAACCACAAAAATTAAGCAAGGCATTAACACACTAGCTCATTCACACAAGAAATCCCCCTAAACCACCGAAAACAAGAGTCTCATACAGCCCCTAACCTGCACGAAAATCCCCCTGAAACCAACCCCTTCATTCACCGAAAATCAGCCCTCAAATAGTCCCTGTAACCACCAAAATAGTCCCTTAAAACAGATCCAAACAGCAGCCCTATTACCGCACAAAACAACCCCAAAATAGTGGCCTAAAATACCTGAAACAGTGACCAGCAAACATCACCAAAAGGGCAGCGAAATATAGTAAAAACAGTAGCAAAACAGGGAGAATGATGACTCAAAATAGCGAGACAATGAACGAGAGCAGTTATACATGTCATGCTTGAATACCATCTCATGAACACATCAAATAGATAAATGTAGGAATACAAATAGTATGATTGATTACATGATACAAGAGAAATCACCTAAGAAACAATTATGCATGACATGTGATGAAAAGGACTTCGTTCAGTGTATTCGCGTTCGTGTAGCGTTCGAAAATGCGTTCGAACGGTAAACATAAGGTTCTCGTTCGTGTGCCATTTGATAACGTGTTCGAATGGGACCAGACCTGATGAAACAAATGCATTCGCGTTCGAGTAGCATTCGTAAATGCGTTCGAACGGTAAACAGAAGGTTCACGTTCGAATAACGTTTGAGAATGCGCTCGAATGGGACCAGACCTGATGCATGATAAAACAAAGGAAATACGTGCGCATTCGCGTAGTGTTAGTAAACGTGTTCGAACGGTAAACAGAAGGTTCGAGTTCGTATAGCGTTTGAGAACGTATTCGAACGAAACAGACCTGATGCATGAGAGACGACACAACATATACATAAATAGGCATATCAATAATGTAGGACCCCGTGTGTCCGATTGAACTCGTTCCCATTCAATCGGGTGTACCTTGTCCGGCGCTGCAAAACATCGTGGTAAGTTAGCCTTCAGGCATTTCCCTCGAATAGAGGACCTTTAAACCACCCTAGTTAGCCCGTGCGCATTAGAATGCAATACATGGATAAATAGAACAATGATATGTATAAAGTCAATAACATAACAAAAAGCGCAGCAAAACATCATTGTAAGGTAGCCTTCATGAATTTTCCCTCAAATAAAGGACCTTCAATCCACCCTAGTTAGCCTATGCGCGTTACATCACAATGCATAGAAAGTAAAGACAACGATATAAGACTTCGTATGCTCGGTTGAACATATCAAACATCCAACCAAACATATTTTGTCCGGCGCGGCAAAGTATTTGCGTAAAGGTAGCCTTTTGGCCTTTTCTTCCCTCAAATGAAAAACCTTTAGACCAATATGCTAAGCCCATGCGCATCACATCATCAACACAAAAACAAAGAACATACAGAAAGTAGAATGGTGAAATATAAGATGCGGATAATAAAAAATCAAGATAAAATAAAGGGAGACATGTGCCGTTTACTCAAGTGGTACGTGGAGTTGTATCCCAAGTACAGACCGCACTACCGTCCATTCGGATTCGGCTACAGAATTTACGTCTGGGTTTCCATCCTATATACCACAAGAGATGACATATTTTCCCTTTCATTCAAAGGCCACAACATGCATCCACAAACGACTCTCATGCGAATAAAACAATTAAAAAACGAATGACAATAAATAGAAAAAGTGCCCTCAGGTCTAACCTTTTAAATCACCTCTCGGACGTACGGTACACGATCGTCGGAAAAGCTAAAACTCCGTAACTCCTCCGGCTCACTGCTCTCGTTCATTGTCTCGCTATTTTGAGTCGTCGTTCTCCCTGTTTTGCTACTATTTTTATTGTATTTCGCAGCTCTTTCGGTGACGTTTTCTGGTCACTGTTTCAGGTATTTTAGGCCACTATTTTGGGGTTGTTTTGTGTGGTAATAGGGCTGCTGTTTGGGCCTATTTTAAGGGACTGTTTCGGTGGTTTTAGGGACTGTTTGAGGGCTGATTTTCGGTGAATGGAGGGTATTCTGATAAATTTGCATATGACTTTCAGATGCCGAAGGTGTTATGTCTTTGTCAACATTTGACAATGGTTTAGTGGTCGTACCATCAAGTAACTCCTTAAGTAACACTTTACTTCGAGGTTTGAATTCTTTCATATAATCCTCCTCAAGAAATGTAGCCTTTTTCGATACAAATACTTTATTATCTTCTGGATTATAAAAGAATCCACCCATAGTTTCCTTAGGATAGCCTACAAATAGGCACACTTGTGAACATGGTTCCAACTTAGTAGTCTTGTTCTTTAGCACATGTGCTGGACACCCCATATGCGAAAATGTCACAAACTAGCTTTATGACCATTCCACAACTCTAAGGGAGTCTTAGGAACAGACTTAAAAGGAACTACATTCAGGATATACATTGATGTTTCCAATGCATACCCCCAGAATGGACTAGGTAGAGTGCTATAATTAAACATTGATCTCATCATATCTAGTAGGGTTCGATTTCTCCTTTCTGCAACACCATTTTGTTGTGGTGTTCTAGGTGCTGTGAGCTGTGAAACAATTCCATGCTCAAATAAGAATTCCTCGAAATCTCTATCAAGGTATTCACCTCCACGATGTGATCGTAGAATTTTGATGCTTTTACCTAATTGGTTCTCAACCTCAGTATAATACTCTTTGAACTTTTCAAATGTATCTGACTTGTGCTATATTAGATAAACATACCCATATCTAGAATGATCATCAATGAAAGTGATGAAGTATTCATAACCACCTCGTGCCTTTACATTCATCGGTCCGCAAACATCTGAATGTATTAGCTCAAGTGGTTCTTCGGCTCTTATCTCTTTTCCAGTAAAAGGTCTTTTAGTAATTTTGCCTTCTAAACATGATTCATAGACAGGTAAAGTACAGAGTTTTAATTGATTTAAAACTCCGTTCTTAATTAGTCTATCTATCCGGACAAGATTAATGTGACCAAGTCTAAGGTGCCATAAATAGGTATCATCATTAGAAATCTTTTTCCGTTTTGTTTTAGATCTTTCAATCTTAAAAATATTAGTATTAAGCAGTGAACCATGCATTAACGGTCTTAATACATATAGATTATTTTTAGAGTTTCTTGTGCATATATTTAATTCATTTTTACTAATAATAACTGACTTATTATTAAATGAAATAGAAAAACAATGTTCCATAAGTTTTGTAACATAAATCAAATTCCTGCGAAAACCAGGAATATATAGCACACCATTTAAACATAAATAACTATTATTAAAGTTTAATTTGAAATCTCCCACTACTTTTGCTGGAAACAACATCCCCTGTACCAACTCTCATGGTAAAGCTACCTTCAGAAAGGTCCCTCCATGAGTCAAGTAGCTGCAAAGAACAACAAACATGGTTAGTGGCACCAGAATCAACAATCCATGCGGATTTATCATCCTCCACTAAAAGAGACTCAATGACAAGTAAATCATATTTACCTGAGTTTTTTTTTCTCTTTAATCTCTGTAAGGTATTTCAGACAATTCCTTTTCCAATGCCCTTGTTGTTCACAATGGAAACATTTTCCTTTGGCATTGGTTCCTTTAGAGCGTTTGTTCATTTTTCTTTTCATTGGTTTTGCCTTTTCCTTCCAATTGCCTTTCTTCTTCTTCTATGCAGATTTAGAAGATTTGGCAACATTTGCCTCGGCATTTGACTTACGAGGACCATTCATAACAGACTCATAATTGGTGAGCTCATTTAGCAGTTCAGTCAATGCAAAAGTCAACTTATTCATAGAAAAGTTACTTTTAAACTGTAGGAAACTCTTCGGAAGGGTTTCCATGATCATTGTCACCTGGCTATGCACATTGATGTGTACACCATGAGTTTCGGCCATATTAAGATGAGCCATCATCCTTAACACATGGTCTCGAACTGATGTGCCTTCCTTCATTCTAGCGGTCAATACAGAGGCAATTGCCTCATGTTGTTACCGGTCTGAAGGTTGCCCAAACATGTTCTATAATGATTTCATAATCATTGATGCTGTCGCCATAGGCTCATACTGTGCAGCAAGAACCTCAGACATGGATGTTATCAAATAGCTATGGGCTTTCTCATCAGCTTTAATCCAATTATTATAGGCATTACGTGCAGCTATGCCAACATTAGATGCTGGCTCAGGAGGACATTCCTCCATTAGGACAAATTTAAGGTCTTCGCAGACCAAGATAGCATTCATGTCACTTTTTCATTTAACATAATTATCCCCGGTTAATTTTTCTTGTTGTTTGATTATTGAGATTATTGCAGATGCCATGGCTGAAAAATAATAAACGCCCATTCAATCATCCATTCATCGCATATTGAAATTGTCAAATATTTAGGCATAAAATTAAACATGATACATGATCAATGTATAATGAATTAGAAACCTAAAAGAATTACTATGCCACGGTTATCTGTCATCCCACAAATAAATGCCACTGTAGGGTAGGTCAAGTATTCGCAGGATAGATTGAGACATTCTCAATTGATTAATATATCTAAAATAACTCTTATTCCTATATTAATCAACTGTTGTTATTTTATCAAGGAAGCTTTGATTAACAACTTAACCATTCCTTTGTGAGTGTGACCCATTATTTCCGAACCCTTGGACTTAACTAGTGAAGTGTTGCCGCAGGGTAGGTCAAATCACCAAATACATCTAGAGTCCCTATCCTTTCGGAATCCAAACTTGATATTGACCCAATAAGGACACCATCTGTAGGGGGACAGGAACAAAGCTGCCACAAGGCGCCTATTGAATCTCACATTTTTGGATAACAATGGAGATCGTGGGATATAATGTGTTATACCCCTCTCTCACTTACTATTTTGAAGTTTAAGGTTTCTATCTCATTAGTTTCTAATGTTTTAAGATTTTTCTCGGCTAAAACATATCTTTATTAATACTAGTAAATAATTAGCGATATAACCAATTTTAACACTTAAAATTTTATTCACTAATCATTATTAGTCTCTAATAATCATCAACTTAATTAAATTAATTTAATCAAGTTTGCTTAAGTGATCTAATCAATTTTAACTTTTAAAATATTAGTTCACTTATAGGTTTTAAAATTTTAGAATTCAACTAATGGACTATATGTCATTAAACCATTTAATAGAATAAAAGTATGTTATTTACTCCAAAGGTACGTGGAATTATATCCCGAGTGCAAACCAAATTAACGTCCATTCAGAAGCGGCTATGGAATTTATATCCGGGTTTCCATCCAATATACAAAGGAAAATAATGTTCTCATAATATCCATTTGTTCTTAAACTTGAATTCGTAATTTTTAAACCCTTAAACTAATTAATCTTATTTATTCGCTTACATACATATTATATTCTAATTTAACTTTTAAATTTACATAAAATCATATTTTATAACTTGAATATCATGCACGTCTACATGTTATGACATGTGAAAATGCAAGAGTAGGCACCCTAGGCTATATGACATGTTAATAAACAATTTGAAACATATATATAAGCCCAGGTCTGGATTGAAAACGTTCGTGTAGCGTTCTTTTGGCATTCGAACGTTTCCAGGCAGTAGCCAAACATTTGAGTTGCGTTTGACTGGAGTTCGAACGCTATCGGTCTGGTGTTCGAACAATACAACTTCATTTACTCCGTTCCGGAGCTTCCGGACTCCGTTTCGGTCCCTATTTTATTATACGGACTCGTAACAGAATGAAGTTTCACATACATACATAAATTATGTTAACCGGGCTGTTATTATTTTTTTAAAAATAATAATAATCTAATTAGTACAATAAATCCAAGGCATACCTTAGTCTTCAAATCTTGCTCCATGGTATGTTGTTAAGTTCTTCGCGGAATAGGTTCGTAATGAGTCCTTCGCGGCATCGGCTCCTCCAAATTAAAAATTGAGTTATAAAATGGACTTATTACAAAGGAAATGAACTTACAACACTTGAAAGAATATGAACTTATGGTCTTACATTCCGAAAACTAAAAATAAGTGCCGGAAAAAATAACGATCAACGCAATACATTCATCACATGAATCAAAAGTAAACATTCATCACATGAACATTCAAACCATTCATCCCATGAATCTAATTGTGCCTATTCATCACAACAAGCATACTAATAATTTAAAAGAGAATGGTTAAGAAAACTTTTCAACCTTAAGCTCTCGATGCCAATTGTAGGAAACCATTTCCTTATGCGCGGTGGAAGTTGCGGATGTGGTGGCATCAGATCTTCAAAATTTTCTTTGCCTTATCCTTTGTTGAAGTCGAACTCCACAATACTCTTGATTAATTTTCTTTGAGATTCTACTATAGAATCAACCACTCAATCTTCCGAGCTATATCTCGAAACCAACAAACCAAAGTGTGGGCTTCACTCGCAAAGATCAACCTCTAAACTTTTTAGAGAAATTGATATTTTCACAAACTCTTTTGGCTTTAGAAAGATGAGATGAAGAAGATCAAGTATCTTTTTCACTTTTGTTTTTCTTTCTAATCTCAACTATTGAGAAATTTGATTTTTCTCTCTACCTTACTCACAACTTTTGTGAATGTTTTAGTTCTCTCTTGAATTTCTTTTTCCAAAATGCTAAGTATGATTTTCACTTGATTACCCAACCTTTGAGTGGGAATGGTAGAGAATATAAACTAAAGCCATTCCATCAACATCCACTCAATCTTATCAATTGTAAATGGCCAACACACTTGAGTGGAGTGTCAACCAAATCGATTAGATAATGGAACAAGTTAGGTAATTAGGTCAAAACTAATTAACAAAAACTTGGTGGATGATTTGGCAAACCATTAAGGCTTGTCTTGATAATGCATTTACCATTATCAAATAATGACGTCATAATTATCTCATAATTATGCATTATCAATGATGGTGTAATAATTATATAAAAATTATTAATGATGTAATAATTATCTTATAATTATTATTTGATTATCTCATAATAAAAAATATTAGAAAATATAATATTAAACTTATTTAATATTATTTTCATTTGTGAAAAAAATATTATTAATCATATTAATAATATTTAAATATAATGTGAGCATATTATTCTACAATCTAATTATATTAGGTTTGCTACAGTTAATCAAGATAGCACGGGGACAAAATGGACCTACGGTTCTGAACTCCAATAATTCTGAAATATTAATTAAACTCTTTAATTAAATATTATGAATTATTAACTCCGCATTATTCCACTAAAAACTCGAAGTTGAACTCTCGTTACCGTAGATGGAAAATATAAGCCGAACAACTTCGGTGTCCATCGATATAGTCACTACATATGGATATAGCCTTTCACGAATATCTCATAAATAGAGTCGGGTCATAAGTTTGTTATACCCCTCTAAATATTTTATCTCTTAAGAACATTGATTCTATAATGAACAATTAATTCATAACAATTATGAATATAATACTTTCTATTCTCAATAGAAAAGTTGAGCGCTCAAAATTGTTCAAGTCCCGAATCAACTCTTAAAAGAGATATTCTTCTACTTCTCGAAAGAATGAGTGAATTCCATATCTATGTAAAATTTTCCCAGATACACATCAAACCATATCCCCAAAATACGTAGTTATTGGCAGGGACTGCTACACCGACCTCACCATAGTAAATCAAAGGACATAGCCTGACATGCATGAGTTCGTAGTACACTCCGGATTAAGATTAATCCATATATGACCATCTAGTAGATAAAATGAATTTCTTGGGTTAACGGATATTAAAAGAAATTCATATTTATTTTAGTCCTGTCCTATATGATCTCATCATACAAGGTGCCTCCATTCCCATGTCACTACATGAACGATCACGGATCAAGGTCATCATACAAGTATAGAATGAACCGCAACTATAGATGAACCACAAACAAAGTACCCACTCCGTTTGCTCTCTATGGACAATTTAGATTACTAACTTCAAATTTAAATCCTCTTGTGCATCAAACATACACTAAGTCTGAAGGTATAAAAGTAATCAAGGTAAACAAGACAAATGGACAATATGTAATTTAAATCAAACAACTTTGATAAATGAATAATGCGTTTATAATTATTATTACAATAATCAATTTCATTTTACAACACATGAAGCTCTAGGGCATATAGCCCAACAATAGCATCTGCTGTCCGGACCCTCATGGTGTAGTCACCTTTAGCAAGGTCCCTCCATGAGTCAAGTAGCTGCAAAGAAGAAAAAACATAGTTAGTGGCTCTGGAGTAAACAATCCAGACGGATTTACCATCCTCCACTAATAGAGATTCGATAACAAGTAAATCATATTTACCTGTTTCCTTTTTCTCCTTCAGCTCAGCAAGGTATTTAGGAAAATTCCTTTTCCAATGCCAATTCTTGTTGCAGTGGAAACATTTTCCTTTGGGCTTGGCATCCTTGGAGCTTTTCTTGTTCTTCTTCTTCATGGGCTTTGCCTTAGCCTTCCCAGTGCTATTCTTCTTCATCTTTGCAGATTTAGAAGACTCGGCAACATTTTCCTCAGCACCGGACTTACGAGGATCCACATGCATGGACTCGTAATGGGTGAGCTCGTTAAGCAGTTGGGTCAAAGTAAAAGTCAACTTGTTCATAACATAGTTACTTGTAAACTGCAGGAAACTCTTCGGAAGAGTTTCCATAATCATGTTCACTTGGCAATGTTCGTCAATACGAGCTCCACGGGTTTCAGCAGTGTTGAGATAGGTCATCATCTGCAAGACGTGCTCTCGGACTGATGTCCCATCCTTAATCCTAGCAGTCATCGCTGAGACCATGGCCTCATGATGTTGATGCTCCGAAGGCTGCCCAAACATGCCCTGCAATGCCTCCATCATCTGAGATGTTGAAGCCATAGGTTCATGATTTGCAGTAAGACCTAAGACATCCCTACTAGCAAGTAACAACATGTTTTCTCATTAGTTGCAACCCAGGATAGCGTTCATGTTACTTTTCCACTTAACATAATTTTCTCCCGTTAATTTATCGTTTGGGAGTATGGAAATAATTGGAGAAACCATGGCTGAAAAATAAAATAAACATACATTTAACATTCATTCATCACATATTGAAATTATCAAATAATTTTGGCATAAAATTAAACATGATGCATGAGTCCATGAATATCGAATTAGAAACATAAGAGAATTACTATGCCACGAAAATCTATCATCCCACAAGTAAATGCCGCCGTAGGGTAGGTCAAGTACTTGCATGATAGATCGAGACAATCTCAGTCGATTAATATATGCGGGAATAACTTTTATTCCTATATTAAACAACTATTATTTCATTCGATCAAGGAATTTTATTAACAGTTAATTATTCCTTTGTGAGTGTGACCCGCCGTTTCGGGATTCTTGGGCTTAACGAAGTACAGCCGTAGGGTAGGTCAGTTCACAAGATACATCTAGAATCCCTATCCTCTCGGAATCTAAACCTGATATTGACCCAAAATGGGCACCATCCTTAGGGGGGACGAAAGCAAAGCCGTCTCATGGCGCCTTTTGAATCTCACGTTTTCAGACTGATAATGGAGATCGCAGGATATACTGTCGTATATCCCTCTCCCACTCACTATTTTAAAATTAAGGTTTCTATTTATAAAATATCTAGTATTTTAATTTAACTAGTGTGAATAAATTTATGGCGGCTAAATCATAACTTTTATTTACACTAGTTCACCATTAGTGACCTAACCAATTTTAACTCTTAAAATTTATATCACTAATTATCCATTAGTCTCTACTAATTGTATTACTCAATTAAACTAATTTAATTAGAGTGATATTAGTGACGTATTATATTTTAACTTTTAAAATATTAGAACACTAATAGGTTTAAAATTTTAGAATAGTAAAATGGTCAAAATTTATATTAAACTATTTAATTAATCTTATGATACGTAGAATTGTATCCCGAGTACAGAATTTATATTAAACTATTACCGTCCATTCGGATTCGGCTATGAAATTTATGTCCAGGTTTCCATCCTATATACCAATGGAATTTATTTTACACTTATTAAGCCCAATATATTAGAATTCAAATTTTAAACCATAAAACTAAATAATCAAATTAATTATTTTTCCATGCATATCATAATCTAATTTAAACATTTTAATTCACATAAAATCATATTTCATGTCTATAATGACTATGCATCTAATGCATGTTATAGCATGTAAAATACAAGAGTAGGCACCATAAGCTATATGTCATGTTATTCAAACAATTCGAATTAAACAAACATATAACATACAAATATTTTGCATTGACCGGGTTTTTAATTTTCCTATACTAATCTAATTAATACAAAAATACCCAAGGCATCCATTGGTCTTCAAATCACGCTCCAAGGTGGTATTGGCTCATTTTGCGACTTCGGTGCTCCAAATTACAAGAATTGAAATTTTACATTAGAAAATAAAAATTACAACAATTATAAACAATGGACTTATGGCCTTACATCCCAAAATCAAAACCAACTAAAAAATAAGAGTCGGAAAAATTTACGACCCATGCAAAATTCATTCATCATATGAATATTATTTTGTGCATACTCATCTAAACATACATATCAATATTTATAACTCATATAAACATATTAAAACATTAAATTTAAATGAAAAGAGAAGGGTTAAGAACACATTTCAATCTTGCTCTCGATGCCAATTGTAGGAAACACTTTACATGCACAGCAGAAACGTCTTAGGCACACGGATCAGACTTGAAAATTTTTTCTGCCCTTCTCCTTTGAATGCCGAATGTTACTGCCACCACCACTGAAATTTTTCTTCATTTTTAGACAAAATTCCAACCCCGAAACAGCCCAGAACAGTCCCCGAACAGCCTAACAAAAACTGGACTGTTTTGGACTCGATTCGCGCCCAACACACTGCAGAAACAGCTCCTTAAAAGAATGGACAGCGGCTGTGTTTTGGTTCTGATTTCTCACTTGAAAACAGTCCCAAAAGAGCCCCAAAACATCACAAAATATTCCCCAAAAATTCCGTATTAAAACGAAACCAAACCGAGTTCTGTTTCACCAAGAAAGAGGCGGCAATGAGCAAAAACAATGATCACTGCCATGTACAAAGAGAAAGAGATGAAGATGAATATTTGTTCAACACCACAAAGTCTTTCGAACAATATCTCGTTACCAACAGAAACTTGTGTGGGTAAGACTCACAAAATAATCCCTAAACGTTTTAGAGATTTAATCACACTTTTATATTTGTTTTGTTTTTCTTCTTTTCTATTGTTTTTTTTTTCTCAACTTTTGAGAGAATGAAGAAGAAGATGAAAGGTGGCTAGGGTTCAAGAATGAAATCTCTACAAAAGAAAAATCATATTTTTCTTTTTATACATAGGGTTTAATTTTACAAAATAAAACAAAACCCTTCGTTTTTTTTCCATTGAAAATTCGGCCAACCCCTATCAAATAAGGATTAATTTTATTTTTCTTATTAATTTTGTAATAAAAAAAATTGACTTTCCATAAAGCCAAAGATGTTACAAAACAAAGAGATTAATGCCATTATAAAATTGTAACTTCCAAAATTAAATCAAGGGTTTCCAAAACCCAATAATTGGAAATTACAACTTTAGTCTTTCATTTAATTATATCTAATATAATTAAATAACATGTGTTTAAATATCATATATTTAATAAAACCATATATTAACTTTTAATATAAAGTTTCAAGTGTGACAATTAATATTATTAATCATATTAATAATATTTATACATATGTGAGTATATAATTGGACTATCCAATTATACTAAATCCGCTATAGTATATCGAGCTAGCACAGGGACCAAATGAATCTACGGTTCCGAGCTCCAATAATCTCGAAATATTAATTAAGCTCTTAATTAAATATTCCGAATTATTAACTCTGGGTTATTCCACTAAAAATCCGATGTTGCACACTCGTTGCCTCAGATGATATATTAAGCTGAACCAAGTCGATGTCCATCGATATAGTCACTACATATAGATTAACCCTTCACGAGTATCTCGTGTCATAATGATCGTTATACCCCTCTAATTATTTTTACCTTAAGTACCGTTGATTCTCTAATGAACGATTTATTCATAACGATTATGAATTCTAATATTTCTATTCCTAATAAAAAGATTTGAGCGCTCTAGCCGTTTAAGTACCGAATCAACCCTTAAGAAAGATACTCCTCTACTTCTCGTAAGAATGAGTGAACTCCATTTCTATGTAAAACGTTCTCAGCTACACAATAGACCATGCCCCCAAAGTACGTAGCTTTTGGTCGGGACTGCTACACCAACCTCACATTTGTAAATCAAAGGACATAGTCTGCCATGCAGGAGTTCGTAGTACACTCAGGATTAAGATCAATCCATATATGACCATCTAATAGATCAAAATGACTTTCTTTGTTTAACGGATATTATAAGAATGTCATTTCCATCTTGGTCCAGTCCTATATGATCACATCATACAAGGTGCCTCCATTCTCATGTCTCAACATGGACGATCCCGGATCAAGGTCGCCATACAAATATAGAATGGACCGCAGCTATAGATAAACTATAAATAAAGTACACGCTTTGTTTGCTCTCTATGGAATATTTAAGATTACTATCTAAGACTTAAATCCTCTTGTGTATGACACTCATACACAAAGTCTGAAGGCATATAAGTAATCTAGGGTATTCAAGATAATTTATAATATGTGAAATTAAACAAACACTTTGATAAATGAATAGTGCATCATTTTATTTGAAAACACATAAAAACATTTACATTTCATGTAGATCTAAGGCATACATCCCAACACGTATATGCCCTTAAAATCTCGGTAAGACCTCCCGCTAAAAAGTCTCTAATTTCAAGTTTGCATTAAATGTTTAGATGTTTCCAGTAACTTTATAGAGTTGCATAATTGTATAAATTGCATTGTTTGAGTATGAGTATATTGAATATGTGCATTTGGTAGAATCCGAGTGAAAACAGAACGAATTGGATTAATCCAATAGACTATGCAAGTTTCCGGTAAAAGTGAGATTTATGTGTATTAATGTGTTTTTGATCGTAATGATAGGTACGAGTCATATATAATGTTATGATAGTGTTTAGATAAATACAGGGAGGTTCGGAGGGTTCGGGACCCTTCCGTAGCGTTTGCGGAAATTTTTTAGAAGATTTTCCAAAAATATGTAAACCGAGGATTTAAGTGAACATGTCACTTGGAATAGTTTGTAATGATATTTTAAGAGTAATTGATTTGAAATTATTGAAATTGGACTTGATTTGATTGTCCATAAAGATCTCGAATTTTATCATAGTTAAGTTGAGAACTCCATAAGTCGTGATTCTGACGGCGCTTTGCCATTTATTTAACAGATTTGACTATGACCTGGAGTGCTCACGAAGGCAGATAAGTAAACCATGCCATGGTAACTTAAATTGGTGAATTCATGTTTTGAATGTTGGATAATATGACCCATAGCGTCACTATTTGTACAGATCATAGTGTTGTTGTACAAATTAACTATGTGACAAGGAAATTGCGCTCTCATCATTTGTGATTAGATCACCTTAGATGTATAAATGAAGAGAGGTCCATATGATTAGTTCCTAGATTGAGATGATATGAGACAGTATCAGTCCACGAAGGATTAATCATTAAATATCCCTGGTCGTAGTATTATCGAGACTGGACATCGATTATGCGGAATAGACGAGTATTGCACTTGTGCGCGTTGTGAGGGCACAACGGCATAGTTCTCATATATTTAAGTATAGGATACTTATGCAAGTGCGATAGGAGGTTGTGTTTCACCGATGGTACGGGAAACAGCTTCGCTCTGGATAGACCCCCTCGGAATCCCATTGGTATTATGACTATGTGTCTATGGGAGTCCGACATCAGGGTAGGTGTGTATGGTCTTAACCTGAGACTTACACCGCTAATGCTTACGACAATCAATATACTTTAGTTGAGGTCGTCCAGGGCTGTAACAGGTTCTGTGTACGCCAATGCTGGGTATATTGAGAATCGTAGAGTATTGGGTGTGATGTCAAGACGGAAGTATCACTCCAGTCATAGTGGAGATGATGTCACGCAAGATATGGTATTAGTGCTCTTAAGTGCTGGCCGGCCATCGGGATATAATGACAAGGTCATGTATATCCGATTATAGAGACTAGTTACCAGACATCCGACATTTGCTTCGTACGGGGCAGACACATATCCAGCCCCAGGCCTAGCACGTGACTATCCGATACTGGGCCGATATGCACAATACTTAGTAGACTACGCCTGATATAGATCTTAGATATTCTTATAAGAATATGTCCGGAGAATTGGGAAGACTTGGTGCTTTGCTAGGAGTCGACCTTGTCTCGTAAATCGGTAGAACGTAGTACTTGGTACGTACGTGATTCGGATACTCCGACGACCGTATTTACTGCCAACTTATCCGGGGATCTCATGGGTCGCTTCCCGATAATCCACCGATGACGCATAACTCGCACTCTTAAATAATTTGGGATTATATAGAAGAGAGAGAAAATTAATCTAGGATTAATTACAGAGATATTTTATCTAGGATAAAATATCGTCTAAAGAGAGATAATGATTAATTTGGAATTAATCGATTAAATTTATATATTCGATATATTAAATGAAATTAGATTTCGACGCGGAATTAAAATTAGATTTTAATTCGGTCGAACGAATTAATTTAGAATTAATTCGTTAGCGATTTGAATAGTGAATTCGCTAGGCGTAATCATTTAATTACGACGCGACGGAAAAATCGCTAATTAGGAATTAGCGAACCCGAGCCCGAGTATGATTGCGAGCGCATTCGTATTTCGAATTCGAGTGCGGCAACGCAAGTCACATCAAGCATCAAATCATTCGTCACATCAAGCGTCAAATCAAATGTCACTTTGAGTGATGTGATTGATTGATTGAAAGACTTACATCACTTTATTAAAGTGACAATGAATAGTTGATGTAAGTAGGTGGAATAGTATTTGGTGGGTGTAAAGCATTTACTTTTGATTTTAATTAATCAATTAGTAATTGTTTTTAGTATTTTTCATGGAAAATATATAAAGGCATTTTTGGAAAATGCTTAACAAACCAATACACAACATTTATCTCTCTCCATTTTCTCTCCACTCTCTCACGCCCAAAGCTTGAAAAGCTCACTGTTTTGAATCAATTTTGGCGTGACTTTGAGGGAATCAAGAGTGAGTTTTTGTGGCAAAAACTCAAGTGCTAGCACACTTACGGAACATGTGAAGGTGGTAGGGAGGTTCACCCATGAGTCGGGATTCGTTTGACGCAATCTTGGAGCTCATTTACTCAGCTCAAATCTGAAATTTTGGAGCAGTGGGCTGCTCACTACCTTGGCCTAAATTGAAGGGGAAAATAATTTTATTGCCTCTCAAATCGTCTCAACCGATCGATGTGAGTATTCCGCTACCTCCGTTGATGTGTTCACTCATGTATTTCATGTCTTGTTTGATCTTGGGACCTAGATAAAACCTAACAATGGTATCAGAGCTATAGGTTCAAGCATGAAAATGTAGGGCTTAAAATTGGGTACTTTGTATTTGAGCATGATTTTATAAAATTGGATGTTTAAGCATGCTTAATATATGTTATATTGAAGATTGATTTGATCAATTTCAACAAAATGTGATTGGATCAATTTTGCCCAAATTGGAATCCTTGGCCGAATGGTATATGAATTTTGGATTCTTGGAATTTTTATTTTTGATTCATTTGATGAGTTGGAATCATTAAGGATAATGTTAATTTGAAACTAATTGGATTGGATTTTGAATTGAACATAAATCCCCAAAATTTTCACCTTGGCCGAATGGGATAATGCCCTTGAATGTCTTGGTATTTTGATTTTAGGACATTGGATGTATTGGAAATCATTTAGGATGTTGATTTAATGTCGATTGTGGGTTTGATTGGATTGAAACCAAATCGGACACAAAATCCCTCCTTTGGCCGAGAGCTTTAAAGCATGTAATGGGTTTGATTTTTTCATTTATGTGTTGGACATGTGATGATGATAATGAACATGATTAATTGGACTAATTTGTGTTTTAGAAATATTGATTTGGGTGATTAATCATGTAATGCACTTTAGGTAATTAAATTGCGAAATTGGATTTGTGTAATTTAATGAATTAGGCCTTTAAATTGGATTTGGGCTTATTAAGTTGTAATTGGGGTTATTGGCTTGATTTTATCAAGTTGGGTTTAGGCCAAATGGATTGGATCCAATTGGGCCCAAAACCATAACCATAAAGCCCAAATGCAACTTATAAACCTTTAAAGTTTAATTGGGCCTAATGGGCCTAAATTGATTTCTAGGCTTATGGGGTTACTCCTTGATTGGGCTTTGGTTGCCGAAGCCCACGCCTTATAGAAATTAATTAAAGCCCATTAGACTTGAAATTGAATTGACGTTGGACGTTAATCGGGCTTTAAGACCTGACGCGATTAAATTTGGAATTTAAGTCGAAAAAGTTTATTAAATAAAGTGTAATATTTAATTTGGAATTGAATAATGAATTAGAATTAAATGCATATTATATTGGATTTAATTATGTAGTTTAATTTAATTCATGAATTCGTACTTTGAGTACTTATTCGCAAAACGAGTTTGACTCGCGCAAAATCAAATCGTTGTTTGAACATTGGATGATCACATTAATTATCAGATTAATTAATTTGATTAGATTGATTGATAACATGCTTTTGTGTGAATACGTGGTTCTGATGAATGAATAATGTATATCAGATGGATATTAGTCGGGTGGGGCAATTTTGGAAATTGTTGTTGTAATAAATTCGATTTATTAAATTGGACCTGCGTGTCCAGCCTTATCACCTCTATTCTCTTAGTATTCTCTTCTCACCTATTCCCCTCAATGTAAATGAGGTTTCTTTAGAAGTGTAGTATAAGGGGTAGAAGTAATACAAGTGCTAGCTTGAGTGAGAAAGGGAGAGATTTGATCTAAGATCAATGTGTTAAGTATCCATCTGCATATCATTATTACTTTATTTCATATGTGCTTTATTATGTATTTAGAATGCATGTTTAAGGGTGTATGATGATGAGACCTTAACAAAGATAATTAAATTGGTAGCCAATTTGCACGCGAAAAGCCCTTGTCAAATATCATGCGTCTTTTCCTTCCATTGAGTGATTCTCACTCAAGATCCTAGATTGGCATGGGTTGTTGGCCAAAGTCAAGCCCTTGTCCGTCGAAGATGTGTTTGAATCACGAGGCTTTGTTCCCTATTGGTGTCTTATCCAAGTTGTGGTTTGTTGGCCAAAGTCAAGACCACTTCTTGTCCAACGACATTGATTACGAAGCTTCCATGGTCAATGGGTCCGCGCTTGACTGGGATCATTAGGTTTGTTGTGCCAAAGCCAAGGCCTAGTTGATTCAGAGGAAAAAGGTTAGGGTATATATTCGATATATAGGCATATATAAGATATATGTTTCGGACTTGGATGTCCACCTACTGGATCTAGGAATTGGATTGGATCCAATTGATCTTAGAGATCTACCTAGTTAATTATCATACAATTTGTTGGCCAAAGTCAAGATTGTGTGATATTTAACGGGATCCTAGCCCACTAGGAAACACGGTTTCCCGAGTACTCGACAGAGGGTTAGAGGCTCGCCGAAAAATAGTGGGAGGCAAGAATTGAATTTGCAATATTCGTTCAATTACTCGCCATACGCGCTCAAACAAATATCACTCGTCATATATATTAAATGTTAGTTGGACTAATATTTAAATTGTTGTTTTAATAAACAGTTGGACTGTATTATAGTTGATTATATATAATTGGATTATATTAATCAATATATTTGAATTAATTAATTTCAGTTTACAGTTGATTTTATAATTGGATTATAGTAATCAATGTAATTGAGGTTAATTAATTTGGATTATATTTGATTATATAGTTGGACTATTATAATCATTATAATATATAGTACCACTAATCATTGATTAAATAGTTGGACTATTGAAATCAAGAAAGAATTGAAATGTTGGATATTTAAAATATAATATGGGATTAAAATATTTAAATGATTTAATTTTCAAATGGGAATAAATAATATGTTTTTTTGATTTATAAAATAACGTATTATACCTTAAGCCCAAAATTAAGCAAAATAAGTAGAGCATAAAATCTTTGGAAGATTTATGTGATGATGACTTTAGTGCTTAATTTAATATACTTGTCATAAATCTAATTTTAGATTTAAGAAGTATTAAAATTGCAATTTATAATTCTTGGAGAATTAATTGACTATTCTAGAGGAGATAAAGTCAAAGTTTGCAATTGGGCATGTAGCACAAGGTGCACATTTTTTCAATATTCTAAAACCCAAGGCTTGGCCAAAAGTTCCTGAAATATTGAAAAGGATAATTGACATATCCCAAAGTGACTACCATTTGGATATGGCAGACACGAAGGAATTAAAGAAAGGGCAAGGCTATTACTTTAAAAATGATTCTCAAAGTTATGTTCACTACTAGTATTGAAATTAGATTTTAAATACTTAGTGTGGTACATAAAATATATGTATTGATGTTTAGAATCTGCTTTGAGCAGGATACTGACTTCAAGCTGAGATTGCTCTGCGAATCGGAAACGGGACGAAAGTCGCTGTTTCGACCGTAGATACCTAAGTTTAGGAACTACCCTTCGGGTGTGTACTTAAATTAGGAACTGTTATAATGTAACTAGTTTGACTAGAGACATTATCTCTATATCAGTGTTTTATCCATTGTGGATGAACCTTTATATTCTAGAACACTAAGTGTTTCATTATATAAAGATGATACTGAGATAAAACATTAGATGTAAATAAGAGAATTTATATTTTGAATATAATTAAAATCTCAAAACATATAAAATGACAAATAAATAGCTCAAATTGATTTGATCAAGTAGAGACTTATTTGTGGCATTGTTGTCTAGGACAGAATTAAACAAGACTCGTATATCCGCACTTGAAGAGTGGGTACTAGGACTGATTTGACTATTCAAATAAAGTCTACGAATCTAGTTTGTTAGGTAAAGTACCTAAAACACTGTTTACTTGGTAATAGTGTAAGTGCCACCGATCTGTTAGCCCTATTCATGGTGAAGTTAGTGGGCCCATATCTAGCTAGGCTAGATGTGAACATGAATATTTCGTGACCTTAACTGTTGTGGCATCACGTTATGGTTATGTGTTTCTTTTGAAGAACACAGATCGGAAACTATTAGAGTTTCGACACGAAGTAGATAAACAGATCGACTATAGTATTATGCCGTCACGGTAAGACAGTAATGAAAATACTTAAGTAGTAAGTTTCAAATATACATGAAAGAGTACAGTATTCTTTCAGATGAGGACTCCTCCCAAGACACGTCAGTTAGTCGGTGTGTCCGAACAAAAACCGAATTTTGTTGGACATGATAAGGTTTATCACGAGTCGCTCTGAGCTCCCATTTCCTTCAACAAATATGTATTTACAGTGCAAAGCTTATTTAGAATAAGGTTCCATATAAATCTGTTTGACAGATATCATATAGGATATGAACAGGAAAGAAACAGGGTTCTCATTCCTAATAATTTGGGTATGCCAGGCATAACGTTTGGATGATACCAAACTAAGAACCCAAATTGGATAAGTGCCAAATATAAGTTATCCTAAGGGAAACCATAAATATAGTACTTATAAATCTCACATGAGAACAATATGATTGTTGCTCACCATGCAGTTTTCCTAAGAGGAATACCGATATGCAGTGGTAAGTGGGAGGACAGTAAAACTCGATGAAAATCGGGGTAATACTGTTCATGGCAGAAGTCCTTAAGGAACACAAACAGTTCATCAATGATGAATCTGTACCATTAATCTTCGAATACACAAGAACCTCGTAGATCAGAGAGAGTTAGAAAACAACCTAGGGTATGGGTTTCTGATCTCACCTCATAGAGATGTCAATCTTATGGAGGTATATCAACCGACTACATTTTAAGGAAGTGATACGAGGTATCGACTCCCTATTATGGTAAAGTGCCATGAGTCCGAAATGGATTCCATGTATAACAACTACTTTGGATACTAGTTGATGTACCGTAAGGCATTGTGCCTATTGGTACAATGTAAGTCTTCAAGGAAGACATACATGGATGGCAACATACCAACGTACAAAGCTAGGCTTGTGACGAAAAGGTATCGTTATCAACATTGTGTTGATTACGGTTCAACCTTTTACATGTTGCCATGGTAAATCCATTTTGAAAATGCTTGTTGATAACTGCATATTTCATTTATGAAATGCATCAGTTATAGATCAAAATCGCTTTCCTGAAAAAGGAAACGGTTTGGAGGATGCTTACAACATCCTGACGATTTTGTATAACCGACAAACAAGGTTTGTGGGTTATTCGATCCATGTTTGGATTGATGCAAGCATTAGGTTGTTGGAACTGTCATTTTGAAATAATCATAATGGTTTATGATTTGACTCAAAACGAAATGATTCTTGTGTATATAAGGAGGTTAGTGGGAGAGCACTGATAATGAAATTCCTATAAAGCAATTGGTGAAAGCTTGGCTTTCATAGAAATTCTCCGTAGAATTCTGGGGAGTAACAACCTTTATTCAAGGAATAAATATCTACTGGGATAGATTTGGAGTTGTTAACACTCTCTGGGATATTGTACATTTAAAATGTACTTGATATGGTGTCTCATACGCTTTGAGCATATGGAGTCACAATCAGGACAATCCAAGTGATAGTCACTGGATTGAAGTTAATGACATCTATTAGAATCTTAGAGAACTAAAGATGCTGTCTAAAACTATGGGGAAGGAGAACTTGAAGTGACTGGGATCACTGCCGCAAGTTTCCAAACAGTTAAATACTGCGGTACTATAAAGTTTGAATAACGGGACAGTGAGCTGGAAATCTTCCGAGCAAGATACTGTTGCCGAATAAACAACAAATGCGGATTATTGCTGCGGCTGAGGCAGCAATAGAAGCCATTTGGGTCGATAATAAATCTAATTAGATTAGATATAGTTCTGTTAGCAGCTGAGCTAGGCGTCAGCACAAGGCTAAAGAATTAAAGGTCTCATCAACGATCCAGATATATACTTCTATATTCATCTGATTCGTTCGGATCATACATCGTGGCGATGTGATGATCGTATAAATCGCGTCAGACGATAATCATGGAAATCCGCTGACGAAAACCTTTCCTCAGCAATTTGAGCAAACCGTACATAGTTCGGGTGTATGACACTTGAGTGACTGGCTATGTGCCAAGTGGGAGATTGTTGGATAATATGACCCATAGCGTCACTATTTGTACAGATCATAGTGTTGTTGTACAAATTAACTATGTGACAAGGAAATTGCGCTCTCATCATTTGTGATTAGATCACCTTAGATGTATAAATGAAGAGAGGTCCATATGATTAGTTCCTGGATTGAGATGATATGAGAAAGTATCAGTCCACGAAGGATTAATCATTAAATATCCCTGTCGTAGTATTATCGAGACTGGACATCGATAATGCGGAATAGACTAGTATTGCACTTGTGCGCGTTGTGAGGGCACAACGGCATAGTTCTCATATATTTAAGTATAGGATACTTATGCAAGTGCGATAGGAGGTTGTGTTTCACCGATGGTACGGGAAACAGCTTCGCTCTGGATAGACCCCCTCGGAATCCCATTGGTATTATGACTATGTGTCTATGGGAGTCCGACATCAGGGTAGGTGTGTATGGTCTTAACCTGAGACTTACACCGCTAATGCTTACGACAATCAATATACTTTAGTTGAGGTCGTCCAGGGCTGTAACAGGTTCTGTGTACGCCAATGCTGGGTATATTGAGAATCGTAGAGTATTGGGTGTGATGTCAAGACGGAAGTATCACTCCAGTCATAGTGGAGATGATGTCACGCAGGATATGGTATTAGTGCTCTTAAGTGCTGGCCGGCCATCGGGATATTATGACAAGGTCATGTATATCCGATTATAGAGACTAGTTACCAGACATCCGACATGTGCTTCGTACGGGGCAGACACATATCCAGCCCCAGGCCTAGCACGTGACTATCCGATACTGGGCCGATATGCACAATACTTAGTAGACTACGCCTGATATAGATCTTAGATATTCTTATAAGAATATGTCCGGAGAATTGGGAAGACTTGGTGCTTTGCTAGGAGTCGACCTTGTCTCGTAAATCGGTAGAACGTAGTACTTGGTACGTACGTGATTCGGATACTCCGACGACAGTATTTACTGCCAACTTATCCGGGGATCTCATGGGTCGCTTCCCGATAATCCACCGATGACGCATAACTCGCACTCTTAAATAATCTGGGATTATATAGAAGAGAGAGAAAATTAATCTAGGATTAATTACAGAGATATTTTATCTAGGATAAAATATCGTCTAAAGAGAGATAATGATTAATTTGGAATTAATCGATTAAATTAATATATTCGATATATTAAATGAAATTAGATTTCGACGCGGAATTAAAATTAGATTTTAATTCGGGCGAACGAATTAATTTAGAATTAATTCGTTAGCGACGTGAATAGTGAATTCGCTAGGCGTAATCATTTAATTACGACGCGATGGAAAAATCGCTAATTAGGAATTAGCGAACCCAAGCCCGAGTGTGATTGCGAGCGCATTCGTATTTTGAATTCGAGTGCGGCAACGCAAGTCACATCAAGCGTCAAATCATTCGTCATATCAAGCGTCAAATCAAATGTCACTTTGAGTGATGTGATTGATTGATGTGATTGATTGATTGAAAGACTTACATCACTTTATTAAAGTGACAATGAATAGTTGATGTAAGTAGGTGGAATAGTATTTGGTGTGTGTAAAGCATTTACTTTTGATTTTAATTAATCAATTAGTAATTGTTTTTAGTATTTTTTCATGGAAAATATATAAAGGCATTTTTGGAAAATGCTTAACAAACCAATACACAACATTCATCTCTCTCCATTTTCTCTCCACTCTCTCACGCCCAAAGCTTGAAAAGCTCACTGTTTTGAATCAATTTTGGCGTGACTTTGAGGGAAGCAAGAGTGAGTTTTTGTGGAAAAAACTCAAGTGCTAGCACACTTACGGAACATGCGAAGGTGGTAGGGAGGTTCACCCATGAGTCGGGATTCGTTTGACGCAATTTTGGAGCAGTGGGCTGCTCACTGCCTTGGCCTAAATTGAAGGGGAAAATAATTTTATTGCCTCTCAAATCGTCTCAACCGATCGATGTGAGTATTCCGCTAACTCCGTTGATGTGTTCACACATGTATTTCATGTCTTGTTTGATCTTGGGACCTAGATAAAACCTAACATTGAATATACATATATATAGATGATTGACATGTTAACTTAAAAAAATGGGAATATTCTTGAGAATAAAGTTTGATATTATGTACGGTTAGGATAATCAACCACCACATGTATGGATCTTTGTTATTGATATGATATGAAGTGAGATATGGGAAAAGCTTCATATTTATATGTATGTATGGATGTATGTAAGTGTATGAATCAATAATTATATGTATACCTTTATGTAAATGTATGTGTATATGTATGTATAAGTATATGTATAAGCACATGTAAAACTATATGTACACGTATTAGTATATGCATGTGATGAAGAGATATATATATTTTGAGTACATAGAATCGGTAAATGGAATAAGTATGATTCTTGAATTTTTGCGAGCATATGTGTCAGAACATTTTGTCAACTAGTTTGTTATTGACTCATGCGAATATTAGTATGAAGTTTAGATTGGTTAAATGCGATATAAAAAGACTATAAGCTAAGTTATTCATGAATGGATAAGTATAATTGATAAGTTAATGTTTTAATGTTTTAATGTTTCCAGATATAAAATCTTAAATGAGTATATTTGATCAACAAGTGAAATATATGAGGATGGTTAAAGTTAAAGCATTTGAATTCATAGAAATTTATATATAAACGTATGTATGTATGTCAGTAGTTGGATGATGGCTCGGAGGGTCAGTCGTGTGTATGCTTGTGTATGAGAAATAGTGTGATGAGTTTGTGTTACATGATATATACGCATGTATGTTTGTTTGATTGGTTGATAATTTTATAGTGTAGTAGCGAGCTAGTTAGGAATCTGTTCAAATGACATTCATCTCATACCTATTCTAAAATAGGTAATGAGTACCGTACAACCATTGTATGTGTAAGCCAGTCGTATGTATGTATTGTTTGATGATGTGATCTTTGATGTATTGGTTGTTATGTGTGCTCCGTGTTTGGTTGTATGATGATTGTATCTTAGAATGATTAGTTATGATACAGTTGTAAAAGCGTCGCAACTGACATTGAGTTGTATCATAACAGTATCATTTCTTAAACTAATCCTGGTTAAGGTTTATATTATTTGGTCAGTAAGTAAACCCGCTGAGACCAGTACATATCGTATATTGGAATCTTGGATTCCAATGGTTGCTCAATGAACCATGAGACTTAGAGACTCGTATCGACATGTAGGTGTTTATATCGGACGAACACTGAATGACTCACTGAAGATTCTTCATAAATGGTACATAAACGTCAATAAGAATCTTCTCGGGTTGAGTAGCATATTGATTCTTTGACTTGAGATACCACTGTAGATATATGAGATATCATCCACACTTTGATGGAAGTCATGTCACCGACCTATTTAGGTCAGACCTCCGTCTGTTTATTTGGTGTGGACAGATCCTCGGGATATTCTATGTCTGTCAAGAAATGATTTGTAAGCTCTGTGAACATAACATAGGTATTCAATATAAGATTAGCAATCCGTTAAATCAATGAGCCCCTTGTACACTATAAAAGTAAGTTCTAAGTGTTATTAAGAGATTGCTAATAGAAATGTCGACGAGATTATACTTATAGAGATTTGACGTTTATATCTAAATCTTTGGAATAATCCAGATACATGTGATAGAGAGATTATAAGTATGCAATGACATCTACCTGTATAGTTCAGTGAGTTTATCTGTGATCGTCATAATTTACGAGTGGGTAAATTATGGACACGAAATTGGATTTCGTGATGGATATGTCTGAACTTAGAGAGTCTGACATAATCAAATATACTTGTAGAATACTAGGGCAATAGTTATGAATAATATTGATTATTTATAAATCGTTTAATGGTTAAACAGAAAGACACATGGATATGGGTTTTTCAGTCATTTCCTAATTAATGTATATTTGTATTTAATATATGATTTTATTACATAAACATTAATTAATTGTCAAATTATGATATTTGACATATATCATTAATATTATGTATTTGGATTATTTAAAGTAAATATAATACATATACTTAGATATTTATATTTAAGTAATTATTTAATTATTTAATTGTTACATAATTAAAGTAATTGAAATACAAAATATCTAAATTGATATTTAAGTTTGGAAGTGATTAAAGTGTAAATATTTGACTTATTTACATTTATTGGAAATGGTTATCAAATTGATTTTGACTTCTTTAATTTGATTAAATTAGAAAAATATCTATTTTGTTTTCTTACCCATTTTCAGTCAAACCCTAAACATATATAAGGGTTTTATTTTTCATTTGCTTCGATTAGGTTAAGCCTCCAAAATACATAAACAAAAATAGTTGAGATAAAAAGAAAAGTGCTAAAGAAAAATCTAAGGAAAACTTGAAGATTAGTAAGTAATTTCAACTTTTCTTTAGATAGAAAAATGTTTCTATTATTCTTAGCTACAACATATGATATCCACATGTTTTTCTACCCTTTTGGTTTTGTGTTGAGAAGTTTGGAAGCTTGAATGAAAGATGTATGCATGTGTATAGTCAAAGTTAGCTTATAAATGGTTAGCAAGCACACTTTTAGTCATTAGAAGACTTGGTTGCCATTCTAGAGTTGTTAGGCCACTCATTGACGACCTATAATTATTCTTGAGTTGTTTCAAAGTGGTGAGACTTGTTTGGTATTGCAGAGATTAGATTAAAATGTTGTATTGAATTAATTTTTGTTAATTTGATTAATTAAAAATTTAGCATTTTTGCCTAAACCAAAATTGGGGATTTTCATATATGTGATGTATTTTGATGTATGAATCATTTTGTAGTGATTGGAAATCACCTAAACTTGTATTTGATAATTTAGGACTAAAATGATCAAAATGCATAATAATGTGGGCTCTCGGCAAATTGTCCAAAAATTGAGATTTTGTGTGTGAGTTGTATTTTGATGTATATGAGATGTATAAATCATTTTGGTAGTGATTGGAAATCACCTAATCATGTATTTGACAAATTGAGACTAAAATGATCAAAATGCAAACTTATGGGGATTCACGGCAATTTGTAAAAAAAAATTGATTTTGGGTAAAAATTGAATTTTTGAGTATTGAATAATTAGAATAAATTAGTTTATTTTAATTACCTAAGAAAAATTATTGAAATTGGGAAAAATTAAATTTTCGTGTTCCGCTGCGTTATCCGGCAATACCGTCAAAATTCCCAACAAAAATGGTATCAGAACTAGTCTGATTCTAAACCTAAGATATGATCAGCCCTTTAAATTTGATATTTAATCCAATCTTTACTTTAAGTACGCATGTGCTTATTTAATTTGATTAAAATAAAGGTGTATGACATTTTTGCGGAAAATCCCTAATTAATAAGGTTTAATAATTAATATGTATTTGATGTATCTTTTTGATTCGTCTTGTCAATACAGTTTATAAATAAATTTTCTATGACTATATCCGAGAACGTGTGAAAGCTGTGAGGGTATAGCTGATAGGAATTTATTTGTACGGGATAAATATATGATATTCGGTAAATTCAAACGAAAGTGATATCCTGAATGTGCCAAAGCTATCAAGGTTACGCGAGTATCTTTAATTCATCATTGACAAGTTTCACCTTGATACGCCTCCTTGTGAACGTGCCAAAGCTATCAAAACGTGAAATATTCAGGACTGAAACCTAGGAGTCACTGGTGAGTGATTGACAATGAGTTGTCTACCTAATGAATATGTGTAGGCGAGAACGTGTCAAAGCTATGAGTTGAAATATATTCATGGGGTCCAATTTTCACTATTGAATTTAATTTGATTATGGAATCTTTTGTATTATGTTTAGGGATTATAGTTTTACATTAAATAGTGGGAGGGGCATTTTTAGATTAAAAAATCATGATATACTTAATGCTTTATGATATTATATGAAACTATTTTATTTGCTAACCGTTTTTTGCTATTTATATAATAGATTTGCGATGGCGGCATCTTCAACTAACCCCTTTACTCGTTTGATACGAATAAGCTTAAAGGCGCTGACAACTTCGCAGACTGGGACTTAGATTTGAGGATTGTCCTCGGGTCTGAGAAACTGAGATATGTGTTAGAGGGTCATTTGCCCCTTGCTGTATCTCATGATGCGGCGCCAGAGGAACTTGAGACTTTCCAGAAATGGAAAGACGATGATTTAAGAGTTAAATCATATATTTGTCAGTTCACTGGCCTAGGTCGAATGGGAAGAAGACAAAAGGAAAGAAAAAAAAAGGGTTTTAATGTTACTCGTGTTGGACAATTATGACCCATAGCATAACTATTTGTACAGAACATGGCGTTGTTGTACAAATTAACTATGTGACAAAGGAAATTGCTCTTTTATCATTTGTAATTGGATTACCTGGATATATAAATGATAAAAGTCCTTATGATTAGTTCCGGATTAATAAGATATGAGACATTATTAATCCACAAAGGTTTAATCATTAAATATCCCTAGTCGTAGTATTATCGAGACTGGACATCGATAATGCGGAATAGGCTAATATTACACTTATGCGTGTCATGGAAGCATAACGACATAGTTCTCATATATTTGAGTATTGGATACTCATGCAAGTGTAATAGGAGGTTCTGTTTACCGATGATACGGAAAGAGCTCTGAATATACCCATCGGAATCCTATTGGTAGTATGACTATGTGTCTATGGGAATCCGAATCAGGGTAGGTGTATTTGGTCTTAACCTGAGACTTGCATCGCTAATACTTGTGACAATCAACATACTTTGGTTTTGGTCGTCCGGGGCATTAACAGGTTCTGTGTACGCCTCTTCTAGGTATACTGAGAATTGTAGTGTATTGGGTGTGATGTCAAGATGGAAGTATCACTTCAGTCATATGGAGATGATAATCACGCAGAGATATAAAACTAGTACTCTAAGTTCTATAGCCATCGGGGAAGTATGACTAGGTCATGACTTTTCGATCATAAAGAGACTAGTTGCTAGTGATCCGATATGTGCTTCGTACGGGGCAGACACAACTCCAGCCCCAGGCCTAGCATGTGACATCCCATAATGGATCGTAATGCGCAATAATACGTATACTACATCTGACAAAGATCTTATATTCCGTAGAAGAATATTTATGGAGAATTGAGTAGGCACGGTGCTTTTCTAGAAGCCAATCGTGTCTTGTAAATCGGTAAGTACGTGGTACCGGGTACGCACGTGTTCGAATAGTCCGATGACCGTATTTACTGTCAACATATCCAGGGATCTCTTGGGTCGCATCCCAAAGATTCACCGATGATTTTTACTCGAACAATATTAATATGGGATTAATTAAGAGAGAGAAAAGTAATTTGAGATTAATTACGGTAAGAATTAATCTGGAATTAATTATCAGAGAAAGAATTAATCTGGGATTAAATTCATCGAAATGAGAGAACGCGATTAATTTGTAATTAATTGGTAAAATGAATTTAATAGTTAAATTAGATTTTACTATTTAATTTATTTAATTGGGTTAAAATAATATATTAATATATTAAATGAAATCAGATTTCAACGCGGAATTAAATTGGATTTTAATTCTAGCAAACAAATTAATTTGGAATTAATTCGTAACCGATTTTAATAATAATTTTGTAAGGCATAATTATTTAATTAAATTAGATTTAATTACGTCGGGACGGAAAATTCGTTTAATCGGATTAAACAAACCCGAGCCCGGAATGTGTAGTCTCACTCAACTTTAATTTTGAATTAAAGTGTGGGACCCACCAACTTACATCACTAGTCAATCTAATTGATTTAAGTGGTTGATAATATTTTGTGTTAACTTGTTCAACACACATTGACTTTACTTTTTGGAAAATTATATACACTTTTTTGAAAAAGGTTTTGGCAAGTTGTTTTTTGGAAAAACAATAACATAAAATGCTCTCTCTCTCTCCCTCATTGTTTATGGCCGAATGGCCTTGAATTATTCTTGGCCGAATGGCCACTGCAAATGGCCGAATGAAAGAAAAGCAATTTGGCAGAATGAAAAAGAATATGGCTGAAAGTAAAGAATCAACTCTCTATGTGTTTCTTCAATTGGACAAGAAAAAACAACATTCTTTTTCTTTCAAAATAAAAGCCATTGCTCCATCTGACTTTTGAAGCTGAATGCCGATTGCTTGCTCTCTCTTTGCTGAATGTTGTTTCTCTTGGAGAGCAAAATTTTGCCCCCTTTTGTTCTTGCTAGCACATAAATGAGTCAAATGAAGGTGATAAGGATACTCACCCATGAGTTTGGAAGCTTCAACATCCAATAAAAGTTTTGAACTCTACTGATCAATGTTAGTCCTCCGCAACTTATTTTTGATTTTATTCACACACGAATCACGCTTAGAGATCCCGTGACATGTCTAGGACACTTACAATGGTATCAGAGTGAGATCTAAGCTTGATTTAATTTCTAGGGTTCATGACTTTAAATTTGGGTATTTTTGATTGGAGCATGAAAATGCAAAATTGATTGTTTGGTTGAGTTTATATGATGTTCAATTGGATTTTTGCATTGTTGGAATTGTGTAAAATTGATTAGATTAATTTTCCCTAATTCCTACCCCTTGACCGAAAGTATACCCTAGATGGCTCATGATAAGTTTTTGAAAATTAGACAATTGGATGTGTTATTGGCATGATAGAAATATTGAATGTTGATTTAATTAGATTGAAATCAAATTGAATGATTTTTGTATGCCTTTTCCATAAGCTTTGTAGCATGTTTGTAACATCCCGCCTAAGCCAGGATGCTACCGGCAGAAGACAGGTTAATCCTGCCTCCACAAGCCTCTGTTTCTGACGAAATTTCAGAATGATGTATACAGAACATCATGCAATCTGGCTTATAGCCAGCACCATGAGACAACCTGCTTATGCAACTCAACATTTATGCAATCATCATCTAGGCCTCAGGCCTGAACTCAATGAAAAAAAGTAAATCACTTGGCCTTCGGCCAGAACTCAGAATAAAACTATACTATTACACATGCAATATAAGTACAAATACAAAACAAGGAGTCGTGATGACCCATAACTCGACCCAGGACTCAATGACTTCTTTGACTACAATTGGGGCGATCCACAGTCTTCAAAGTCTTCACCAAAATCCTGCTGGCTCAGTATGACAGCTACTGACCTGCAAAACTAACAAACTGTTGTGGTGTGAGTCATAAGACTCAGTAAGTAACCATGCTCATACCTTGAGCATCAAACACACAAAATCTGAATTTCCGTTTGTGTTAACCTGGGTTGTCTATATGACCATGCAAATAGTTATGAAGTCCAAATTTATTTATCTATATCTTAATCATCTCACAAACATGTTACTTTATTACTATACATTTAACTGATCACCACATGCTGAATTATGTTTGCTATTTACATTATCAAGCATCTGTAAAATATATATGTATATATTTTATTTTCCTAAGTCACTAACATATTAAGACTCATCATGCTTTTGATGCACTACGCTGATTTCTACTTACTTTCTATACTCTTTACTAATCTGGTTCATGTATTTATTATAACTTTCTCTCTTTCACTATCTTGAAATATCATCAAATCGGACAACTAAAATATTATTCATGTCAAACATTTAATCCACTATCACTATCCATGTATATATGCATATGTTATCATTTCATCATGATCTAGCATTCTTATAATATGTTCTTTCTAAGTAAACATACAACTCATACAATCATCAGTGATACATATACATTTAGATAAGATCATGCTACTATGCATTCGTACTTTTCAAAATGTTACTTCTATATGAACATGATATACACAAAGTTAACCATAAATCCATACTGATGCAGACATGTCACAAGTATTAATGCCAACTATATGCTTTCAAATGATAACTAAAATGTAGGATTTATATGCATAACTAGTAAACTATACTCAACTTATCATGGAATGCTTTTATAAAATTCTTCTTGAAAAACTTTTATGAAATGCTATTTTCAGAAAACTCTTTCTGAACACTCTTTGATAAAAACTTCACTTGAAAACCGGTTTCTGCTTAAAATCCTGTATCTCTTAGAAAAATACTGTTTCTGGAAACTTTCTTTTCCAGAAAGCTATTTCTGAAAACTATAACTGAAAAACTGAAATCTGAAAAGCTATTTCTAAATCATGTTTCTGAAAATTGTTTACTAAAATCTGATTTCTGAAATCTAAGTATTGAAAATCTGAAAACTGTGTACTGAAAATCTGAAATCTGAAAACTGATGATACTCGATGCCCTGGACAACAGTTCAACTGCAGCATTTCTGAAAACTGGTGGTACTCGATGCCCAGGACAACAGCTCAACTGCAGCATCTCTGAAAACTGGTGGTACTCGATGCCCAGGACAACAGCTCAACTGCGGCATCTCTGAAAACTGGTGGTGCCCTACGTCCAGGACATAGCTCAACTGGCAACGTAAAGCTCTACACCCAGGAAAACAACTCAACTGGCAGTGTAGCCACCACTAGAACTGGGGGTGCGGATCAATGCTACCGCCCAAGCTCTAGACTAGGGACCAGGTACACGATCCTAAGCCGCCATCTTGGCCCTACATGTGCACATGTTCTCTATATCCGTCAATTCCAACTGTATCTCAAGTTACATACTAGGGTGAGGTTTTACCTCATGCCCCGAAAATCATGTAAAAACTGCTGATCAAATTTTGAAAACTTAAATCAATCCCAAACTGTAAGGAACATCTTCTGAAATACATCTCTTTCAAAAAATTTGAAAAATATTCTTTGTAATACTTTGAAACTTAAAAACATTCTTACCTTTAACTTAACTTCTGAAAACCATAACATATAGGTATGCATATGCATTTCTTATACTATCATACATGTACATGCATTCATTCTTGCATATTTATGATACATTGAGACTATTCATTTACATGCACCATTTATGCTCACACAAAACATATCTTGATATAGCCATATTTATTTATATACTTACATACATATAAATCAACATGCTCGAAAATCTCATTTACATATATTCATATGAACTTGTACTCTATGTTTATTTAAATATGCATCAAGATACTTTTACACAAAACATAAACTTACTATATACCAGCTTACTTATTTCTCTGTGCATACTTACCCACTTTTTGTACTCATATGCTTATTTCCTTACAATTTATCATTCTTTAACCTTAATCTCATTCCCTAGGGTGTAGTTTCTACAACCCCCCATCCTAGATATCATTACATCATACTCACATACTTTATGATTCTTATACTTATCATTCTTATACTTTCAATCTAAGGCTTGCTAATATCTTACTGCTTATATGCATATATATATATATATATATATTATATATATATATATATATATATATATATATATATATATATTTAAATTCAATCAGAACACGTCACAAGTAATCATCGCATGGATTACTTACCTGGCTAGGCGAACACTCATAATCCTGGTCCGATCTGTCAAAATAAATAACAAACATGGTCACAACCGCTATTTGCGGAACTTTCAACTCATCTATAATAAACTTCCAGACCTTTCAGGAATACACTTATCCTCTCTGATTCTATCGTTTAACTCCTTTACTCTAATACATATCTTTCTATACTATTCCAACTAACTAGATAGCTTAGATTCTCGTTTTACGCGTTTGCGAAAAAATTTGCGGAAATGTTTCCGCAAACGCTGCGGAAGGATCTTGAACCTTCCGAACTATCCAGACCTACTCAATTACTCTCATAATATCATATTCATGTCATATCCATAGTTACAGTCATTAACGCTCAATCGAGCGAGAAACCCGGTTTCACCGGAAACACACTAATTCTACCGGATCGATCTAATTTATTTCGTTTCCGCCTGGTTTCTACGACAAGCACATATTAAATATACTAAAGCTCAAACAACTCAAATTGTATCGATACGCTACTCTACGAAACTACTGGAAACATTCAAATATTTAGCGGAAACTTTGAAATAACACATATTTAACGGAGAATCGTACCGAAATTCCGAGGGATATTCGGACTCCCAACAGCCATACGAACGCACTGGTGTCGTCGAAATTTTGATCGGAGCTACTATTCATCTGGGTTTACTGTTCACACACGCGTTCTCTCCTCGTTTTCGTGCAACCGGCCGCTGTTCTGTGAAATCGACTCTGCATACTCGTAGTACTCTCCGAGGGCTTCGATTTGGTGGGTGGCTCAGGCCGTGAAACGAATCGACGAGCCGGAACAACGAAACCCATTTCCGCGACTTTCTTCTCTATTTTCCTGCCGTTTCCGGCGTCCCCTGCGACTGCGCCGGCCACCATCAGGTGCGCCGGGGACGGACGCGTCGGGCGCCGGTGGTCCGCCGGTGATTTGTTGGCCGAAGGCCGCCGGCGTGGCTTCTTTCCTCTTTCTCTCTCCTGCACGTCCCTTCTCTCTGTTTTGCGTTTTCTGTAATTCCTTTTTCTTTTTGTTTTCTTTTTTGAATTAAAAATGGTAAAACAAATATCTCCAACAGAAAATTACCAAAATGCCCCCAATTGAAAGGATATTTTCGGAAATCAGCCATTTTGAAGCCCTTCTGATGCGATTCTCGAAATATGTTCAACACGAAAGTTATTTGTCTCGGAAAAATAAGTCTGATGGTTCAAGAATCAACTCAATCGAAGATCGTTTGCTATTTCTGTGACCAAAGCCGCAAACATTACGCTTATAATAAAAATCGCGTAACTGATTTCTTTGAGACGACGCGTCTTCTAATGCGACAAATCATCACTTTATATTATTTTGATCCATATATCATCGCTTGAACTCTTATTCCTTATTATCATCTTGTTCCGAGACTATAACTTCAGTTCGGGAACCATCCAGATCTGTCCCGAAAATCTGGGATGTTACATTCACCCCTCCTTATAAAAAATTTCGTCCTCGAAATTTCTCCGTCCCTATAACTGCTGATTCAAACCTGGTAGAATGTGCGGAAACTATTTTACACTAAACTCCACTGATATAACTTCTCTGTCCCAACTATAAACTAATGACTATCTATAAGCTAGGATCCTTAACAGCTCATCTACGACTTTAATCTGACTATACTGGTATGGTTCTCATCTCTGACTATACTGCTCTGGTTCTTATCTCTAGTCATCTGGCCTCACAAGGGCCCTATACTGATATTATCTCCTTTATGCGAGTTCTCTGATCTAAAAGGCCGCAAAAATAATAACTTAATTTAATCTCCTCTCATACGGAGATAGCTAATCTATACACATCAATAGAGTCTCCCTTGGACTCATATTCAAGCAAGCAAGACACTGAATAATAAAAATCAAATCATATCAAACTATCATAAAAAGTACATACAAAGACCTACGTGGTCTTTACAAAACTGAAGACAATCTCCGAAAGCTAGATCCCCACAATTGTAGTCACTGACATCTAGACCATGATACTGACTCTGACTCTTAAACCATACTCTGATACCAACTTTGTAACATCCCGCCTGAGCCAGGATGCTACCGGCTGGAGATAGGCTAATCCTGCCTCCATAAGCCTCTGTTTTGGACGAAATTTCAGCATGATATATGCAGAACATCATGCAACCTGGCTTATAGCCAGCACCATGAGACAACCTGCTTATGCAACTCAACATTTATGCAATCATCATCTAGGGCTCAGGCCAGAACTCAATGAACAAAAGTAAATCACTTGGCCTCGACCAGAACTCAAAATAAAACTATACAATTACAAATGTAATATACATAAAAATACAAAACAATGAGTCGTGATGACCCATAACTCGACCCATGACTCAATGACTTCTTTGACTGTAATTGGGGCGATCCACTGTCTTCAAAGTCTTCACCAAAATCCTGCTGGCTCAGTATGACTGCTACTGAGCTGCAAAACTAACAAACTGTTGTGGTGTGAGTCATAATACTCAGTAAGTAACCATGCTTATAACTTGAGCATCAAACACACATAAAATCTGAATTTATGTTTCTGTGTTTACCTGAGTTGTCTATATGACCATGCAAATAGTTATGAAGTCCGAATTTATTTATCTATATCTTAATCATCTCATAAACATGTTACTTTATTACTGTACCTTTAACTGATCACCACATGCTGAATTATGTTTGATATTTACATTATCAAGCATCTGTAAAATATATGTGTATATATATTATTTTCCTAAGTCACTAACATATTAAGACTCATCATGCTTTTGCTGCGCTACGCTGATTTCTACATACTTTCTATATTCTTTACTAATCTGGTTCAGGTATTTATTATAACTTTCTCTCTTTCACTATCTTGAAATATCATCAAATCAGACAACTAAAATATTCCTGTCAAACATTTAATCCACTATCACTATCCATGTATATAGTATATGTTATCATTTCATCATAATCTAGCATTCTTATAATATGTTCTTTCTAAGTAAACATACAACTCATACAATTATCATTGATACATATACATTTAAATAAGATCATGCTACTATGGATTCGTACTTTACAAAATGTTACTTCTATATGAACATGTTATACACAAAGTTAACCATATATGCATATTGATGCAGACATGTCACAAGTATTAATTCCAACTATATGCTTTCAAATGATAACTAAAATGTATGATTTATATGCATAACTAGTAAACTATACTCTACTTATCATGCAATGCTTTTATAAAATTCTTCTTGAAAACCTTTTCTGAAATGCTGTTTTAAAAAAACTCTTTCTGAGCACTCTTTGCTGAAAACTTCAATTGAAAACCGATTTCTGCTTAAAATCCCGTATCTCTTATAAAAATATTGTTTCTGGAAACTTTCTTTTCCAAAAAGCTCTTACTGAAAACTATAACTGAAATCTGAAAAAATGTTTCTAAATTCTGTTTCTGAAAACTGTTTACTAAAATCTGATTTCTAAAATCGAAGTATTGAAAATCTGAAAACTGTGTACTGAAAATCTGAAATCTGAAATCTGATGATTCTCGATGCCCAGGACAACAGCTCAACTGCGGCATCTCTGAAAACTGGTGGTACTCGATGCCCAAGACAACAGCTCTGTAGGGGTTTTTAGGGGCTAAATCCGCTAACGCAGCGGAAGCGGTGAAAATCCAATTTTCAGATTTCAAAAATTTTTCTCAGATTAATTAAATAAACCTATTTAGTTAATTATCCAATAATCAAATTATGAAATAAAATTCAATAAATCATATTTATGTGAATTTACCAAATTACCCTTACTTTGGTATTTTGTCCATTTTAGTCCGAAATTGATCTTTGAATGATTCTAAATCATTTCTAAGATGAACTTAGCATGTTCAAAACATCAAAACACCAAAACAACCAAAATCCCCAAATTTCTTCATGAAGGCCGAGAGCCCCTCCAAGGAGCACAATTGAGCACTTTGTGATTCCATGCATCAAAACACATCAAGATGCAATCCAATGAACATGAAAATTTATATGCATCATATACACACACAAATAGACAACATATATGAAAAGCCCCAAATTTGGAATTGGTCATGAACCCTAATTTTTCAATTTCCACAAATTGGACAAATTCGACCAAATACATTAAATCAATTACTTCAATATCATTCATTCTTCCATCCAATCCAAGTCTCAACACTATGAAACAGCTCAAGATCAAATCTAGGTCATTTAAGAGTGGGTCAATAACTCTAGATTAGCAACATGGTTTCCAAAACCTTAAAAGAAAGCTTACAACTACAATAGTCACAACCTTCCTTCACAATACATGCTCAACACTTTCAATAAAAAATTCCATCATCAAAACACAAGAAATAAAGAAAAGAATAACTTAAGAACATCACAAGATGTTGCCTAGATCCTAAAGAATAATTTCCTTATAATAGTAAGTTTGAAAAACTTACAAAATCCAAACTTTTCTTTTGGTTTTTCCTTTTCTCCTTCACTTGTTTCCTTGGTTTCTTTCAATGGAGTTTTATGAAAAGTGTATTAGGTTAAGCAAATGAAAATTAAATGTAAACAATATATACTTGCATTATTTTTAGCCTTGGCCGAATTTGGCCAAGCCAAATTACAAGATAATAATTTCAATTTCATTTGCAATTTCATTAAATCAACTTGCATAAATATCTAAAAACACACTTTAAGGATATTTATTTAAGTCAAAAATGGCAACTAATATCATTTACTTAAAATATCCTAATGTAAGATATTTATATTTTAATTAATTTAATCATTTAACAATTAAATAATTAATTAATTCATCAAATACAAATATATTAAATATATGTCTAATATTTACATTAAATTAAAAACATATATTCATTTAGGATATAAGTCAAATAACTCATTTTGACTATTAATTAATGTGTATTTAAATTAATCAAGTATTAAATGTAAATACACAATATTAGGAAAATGACTATCTAGTCCCTTTAGCACGTATCTTGCGTTTAACCTTTAAACGACTTTATAAATAATCAATATTATTTATTAATGTTGCGCTAGTGCTCTACGAGTATGTTTCATTATTGAGACTCTCTAGATTCAGGTATATCCGTCACGAAATCAAATTTCGTGTCCATAATCTATCCACCCGTAGATTATGACGATCACGGATAATCTCGCTGAACCATACAGGTCGAGGTCATGGCAAATGTATAATTCCTCCGTCACAGGTATCCGGATAAATCCCAGAGATATAGATGTAAACGTCAAATCTCTATCGGGATTATCCAGTCGACTATTCTATTAGCAATCTCTAAAAGAATGTTTAGAACTAGCTTCTAAACTTTACCACGGGCCCATGGTTTTATCTGATTGCTAATCATATGGACTACCTATGCTCTGGTACACAGAACTGACGGATCTTATCTTGACACACATAGGACACCCTGAGGATCTATCTACACCCAACGAACAGGCGGAGGTCTGATCTAAATAGATCGGTGACGTGACTGCCGTCTAAGTGTAGAAGATGTCGCATGTGCCCACAATGGCATCTCAAGTCTAAGAATCACAAGTGCTACTCAACCCAAGAAGATTATTATTGACGCTGGTGTACCATCCATTAAGAATCTTCGGTGAGTCGTTCAGTGTTTATCCGCTATAAACACCAACACGTCTATACTAGTCTCCAAGACTTATAGGTTCATTGAGAAACCATTGGAATCATATATTCTTGTATACGACATGTACCGTCTCAACGGGTTTACTATACTGACCAAGTAGTGTAAACCTTGACCAGGAACTGTCTGAGAATGACAACGTCATGATACTTCTCAATGTCCGTTGCGACGCTTTTGCAACTGTATCATGACTAATCATTCTAGGGTCAACGTACCATATAGAAAGATAGATTATATTATAGAAACTGCATATATTATTCATAATAATAATGTTTTACAGAAGTATTCAACAGAAATACAACCGGAATTGGCGCTCTGAGCACCAACCCCAACAAAACTCAACTGCGGCATCTCTGAAATTGGTGGTGACTCGATGCAGACAACAGCTCAACTGCGGCATCTCTGAAAACTGGTGGTGCCCTACGTCTAAGGACAACAGCTCAACTGGCAACGTAGGCTCTACACCGAGGACAACAGCTCAACGGAGTGTAGCCACCACTAGAACTTGGGGTGCGGAATCAATGCACCGCCCAAGCTTTAGACTAGGGACAAGTACACTATCCTAAGCGCCATTCTGCCCACAGGTGACACAGGTTTTCTGTATCCGTCAATTCCAACTGTATCTAAGTTACATATGGGGTGAGGTTTTACCCAGCCCCGAAAATCATGTAAAAACTGCTGATCACAAAAAACTTTTAAAACTTAAATCCAAATCCCAAAATGTAAGGAACATCTTCATGAAATAACTCTTCAAAAACATTTGAAAATAATTATTTGTAATACTTTGAAACTTAAAAACATTCTAGCTGAACTTAACTTGAAAACCATAACATATAGGTATGCATATGTTGGACAAAATGACCCATAGCGTCACTATTTGCACAGATCATTGTGTTGTTGTAGCAAATTAACTATGTAATAAGGAAATTGCACTCTCATCATTTGTGATTAGATCACCATAGATATATAAATGAAGAGAGGTCCCTATGATTAGTTCCTGGATTGAGATGATATGAGACAGTATCAGTCCACGAAGGATTAATCATTAAATATCCCTAGCCGTAGTATTATCGAGACTGGACATCGATAATGCGGAATAGGCTAGTATTGCACTTGTGTGCGTTGTGAGGGCACAACGGCATAGTTCTCATATATATAAGTGTTGGATACTTATGCAAGTGCGATAGGAGGTCGTGTTTCACCGATGGTACGGGAAACAGCTTCGCTCTGGATAGACCCCTCGGAATCCCATTGGTATTATGAATATGTGTCTATGGGAGGCCGAAATCAAGGTAGGTGTGTATAGTCTTAACCTGAGACTTACATCGCTAATGCTTACGACAATCGATATACTTTAGTTGAGGTCGTCTAGGACTGTAACTGGTTCTGTGTACGCCAATGCCGGGTATATGAGAATCGTAGTGTATTGGATGTGATGTCAAGACGGAAGTATCACTCCAGTCATAGTGGAGATGATGTCACGCAGGATACGGTATTAGTGCTCTTAAGAGATGCGCATCCAATCGTGATATTATGACCAGGTCATGAATATCCGATTATAGAGACTAGTTACCAGACATCCGATATGTGTTTCGGACGGGGCAGACACTTATCCAGCCCCAGCCCTAGCACGTGACTATCCGATACTGGGCCGATATACAATACATTAGTATACTACGCTTGATACAGATCTTAATATTCTTAAATGGATATGTCCGGAGAATTGGTAGACTTGGTGCTTTGCTAGGAGTCGACCTTGTCTCGTAAATCGGTAGAACGTAGTACTTGGTACGTACGTGATTCGGATACTCCGACGACCGTATTTACTGCCAGATTATCCGGGGATCTCATGGGTCGCTTCCCGATAATCCACCGATGACGCACAACTCGCACTCTTGAATAATCTGGGATTATACAGAAGAGAGAGAAAATTAATCTAGGATTAATAACGGAGATGTTTTATCCGGGATAAAATGTCGTCTAAAGAGAGAGAACGATTAATTCGGAATTAATCGATGTATTAATATATTCGATATATTAGACGAAATTAGATTTCGACGCGGAATTAAAATCAGATTTTAATTCGGGCAAACGAGTTAATTTAGAATTAATTCGTTAGCGACGTAAATAATAATTTCGCTAGGCGCAATTATTTATTTAAATTCGATTGAATTAACGTCGCGACGTAAGCTCGGTATTTCGGAAATATCGAACCCGAACGCGTGAGTGCACGTGGGCCCACTTTCATTTGGAAACGTGTGGGGCCCACATGACACATGTCATTCTAATGCTTTGCATGTAGATTGTGTACATTGCACTCAATGTCATTGCATGGAGTTTGAGTGTTTGACACTCTAAGCCATTGCATGTTTTGTGTCATAATTTTATTATTAATTTAATAAAATTATGGCATAAATATAAATTGATTTTTGGTAAATCATTTAAAAACAAAATTAAATTAACACAATTTTATCTCTCTCAATTCTCTCATCTCTCTCACGCCCAAGGTGGAATTCTTCACTGGTTTTGAACCAGTTTGGGCGTGAATAAGGGAAGCCAAGAGTGGGTTTTCATGGTGAAAATTCAAGTGCTAGCACACTTTCAAGTCTTGCGAAGGTGGTAGGGAGGTTCGACCATGAGGCGGGACTCATCCGATGGAGTTTGGAGCTTCGTTTTGAGACCCGAAACTGCCAAGACAGTGAGCATGGACTGCTGCAGTGGGCTTACAAAGGCAGTGCGTTTTTGGGCATGATTCGTCTTCAAATCGACATAACCGATCAATGTAAGTATTCCGCTATCTTCATTGGTGTATTCACGCATGTTTTCATGTCTTGATTTGATCTTGGGACCTTAGAAAAACTCAACAATGGTATCAGAGCTAATGTTGCAAGCATGAAACTTTAGGGATTTAAAATTTGGGTAAATGTGATTTGAGCATGATTTGAATAAATTGTTTGTTTGAGTATGTTTATAACATGTTTAATTTCATTTTGGTTGGACTAATTTGATGAAAAATGATTTGGAATTATTTTCCCCAAATATTTGTCCTTGGCCGAATGGTTTGATGATTTTGGGATCTTGGATTTTTTGTTTTTAATTCATTTGATGAGTTAGAATCGATTAGGTTGATGTTAATTTGAATCGATTGGATTGGATTTCGAATTGGACAAAAACCCCAAAATCTTTGAGTTGGCCGAATGTGACTAATGCCCTAATGTCTTGGTAATTTTGATTTTGATAATTGGATGTATTGGAAATCATTCGGGATATGTATTAATGTCGAATGCGGATTAATTGGATTGAAACCGAATTGGACATGAAATCACTCCCTTGGCCGAGACCTTTAAGCATGTAGATGGGTTTGATTTTCAATTTGTGTGTTGGACATATGATAATGAATCAAGCATGATTAATTGGACTAATATGGTGTTTTAGAAATGTTGATTTAGTTGATTGATCATGTAATACACTTTGGTAATTAAATTGGAAAATTGGATTTTTGAATTTAATTATTTGGGCCTAATTTTGGAAATTGGATTTAAATGTTGTATTTGGGCCTATTGGGCTTGATTTATCAAGTTTGGTTTAGGCCAAATGGATTGGATCCAATTGGGCCCAAAACCTTGACCATAAAGCCCAAATGCGACTTAATGAACCTTTAAAGTTCAATTGGGCCTAATGGGCCAAGATTGATTTATGGGCTTATGGGGTAAATCCCGGATTGGACTTTGGTTATCGGTTTGACCCGAGTTGACCAAAAGTCCACGCCTTAAGAAATCAATCAAAAGCCCATTGGACTTTAATTGAATTGACGTTGGACGTTAATCGGTCTTTGAGACGCGTTACGATTAGATTTGGAATTTAAATCGTAAAAGGTTTATTAAATAAAAGTGTAATATTTAATTTGGAATTGAATAGTGAATTAGTATTAAATACATGTTAAATTAGATTTAATGATGTAGTTTAATTTAATTCATGAATTCGTACTTTAAGTACTTATTCGCAAAAACGAGTTTGACTCGAACAAAATCAAATCGTTGTTTGAACATTGGATGATCACTTAATTATCAGATTAATTAATTTGATTAGATTGATTGATAGCATGCTTATGTGTGTGAATACGTGGTTGTGTTGAATGAATAATGTATATCGGATGGATATTAGACGGGTGGGCAATTTTAGAAATTGTTGTAATAAATTCGATTTATTAAATTGGACCTGCGTGTCCAGCCTTATCACCTCTATTCTCTTTGTATTCTCTTCTCACCTATTCCCCTCTATGTATATGAGGTTTCTTTAGAAGTGTAGTGTAACGGGTAGAAGTAATACTAGTGCTAGCTTGAGTGAGAAAGGGAGAGATTTGATCTAGGATCAATGTGTTAAGTATCCATCCGCATATCATTATTATTTATTTTCATACTCGCTTTATTATGTATTTAGAATGCATGTTTAAGGGTGTATGATGATGAGACCTTAACATAGATAATTAAATTGGTAGCCAATTTGCACGCGAAAAAGCCCTCATCAAATATCAGCGTTTTTCCTTCCATTGAGTGATTCTTACTCAAGATCCTAGATTGGCAGGGGTTGTTGGCCAAAGTCAAGCCCTTGTCCTTCAAAGATGTGTTTTAATCACGAGGCTTTGTTCCATATGGTGTCTTGTCCAAGTTGTGGTTTGTTGGCCAAAGTCAAGACCACTTCTTGTCCAACGACATTGATTACGAAGCTTTCATGTCAATGGGTCCGCGCTTGACTGGGATCATTAGGTTTGTTGTGCCAAAGCCAAGGCCTAGTTGATTCAGAGGAAAAAGGTTAGGATATACATTCGATGTATAGCATATATAAGATATATGTTTAGGACTTGGATGTCCACCTACTGGATCTAGGAGTTGGATTAGATCCAATTGATCTTCGAGATCTACCTAGTTAATTATCATACAATTTGTTGGCCAAAGTCAAGATTGTGTGATATTTAACGGGATCCTAGCCCACTAGGAAACACGGTTTCCCGAGTACTCGACAGAGGGTTAGAGGCTCGACGAAAAATAGTGGGAGGCAAGTATTGAATTTGCAACATTCGTTCGAATACTCGCTAAACGCGCTCATCTATATTTACTCGTCATATTAATCAAAAATATTAGTTGGACTAATATTTTATGTTGTTTTAAATATATATATAGTTGGACTATATACAAACTCATTCAATATATAGTTGATTTTATAATTGGATTATAGTAATCAATATAATTGAATTAAAATGATAGTTGATTTTATAATTAGATTATAGTAATCAATATTAAAATTATAGTTGATTAAATAATTGGATTATTGTAATCATTATAATAAATAGTACCTTATTAAATTGATTAAATAGTTGGACTATTGAAATCAAGAAAGAATTGAAAAGTTGAATATTTAAAATATATAATCATTGGATTAAATGCTTTAAATGATTTAATTTTCAATTGGGAATAATAATAGGTTAATTTATTTGATAAAATAACTTATTATGACTAAGCCCATAATTAAGCAAATAGTAGCATAAAATCTTTGGAAGATTTATGTGATGATGACTTTAGTGCTTAATTATTATACTTATCATAAATCTATTTAGATTTAAAAATATTAAATTGCAATTAATAATTCTTAGAGAATTGATTGACTATTCTAGTGGAGAAAAGTCAAAGTTTGCAATTGGGCAAGTTGCACAAGGTGCACATCATTTCGATATTCGAAACCCAAGGCTTGGCCAAAGGTTTGTGAAATATTGAAAATGATAATTGACATATCCCAAAGTGACTACCATTTGGATATGGAAGACACGAAGGAATTAAAGATAGGGAGAGGCTCTAACTTTAAAAATATTTGTCAAAGTTATGTTTACTACTAGTATTAAAATTGGATTTTAAATACTTAGTGTGGTACATAATACATATATGTATTGACGTTCAGAATCCGCTGTGAGCTGGATACTGGCTTCAAGCCGAGATTTCTCTGCGAATTGGAAACGGGACGAAAGTCGTTGTTTCGACCGTAGATACCTAAGTTTAGGAACTACCCTTGGGTATGTACTTAAATTAGGAAATGTTATAATGTAACTAGTTTGACTAGAGACATTATCTCTATATCAGTGTTTAATCCGATTCGGATAAAACCTTTATATTCTAGAACACTAAAGTGTTTCATTATATAAAGATGATACTGAGATAAATACATTAGATGTAAATAACATAATTTATATTTTGAATATAAATAAAATCTCAAACATATAAATGACAAATAAATAGCTCAAATTGATTTGATCAATAGAGACTTATTTGTGGCATTGTTGTCTAGGACACAATTAAACAAGACTCGTATATCCACACTTTTGAAGAGTGGATACTAGGACTGATTTGACTATTCAAATAAGGTCTACGAATCTAGTTTATTAGGTAAAATACCTAAAATACTATTTACTTGGTAATAGTAAAAGGGCCACCGATCTGTTAGCCCTATTCATGGTGAAGTAAGTGGGCCCATATCTAGCTAGGCTAGATGTGAACATGAATATTTCGTGACCTTAACGGATGTGGCATCACGTTATGGTTATGTGTTTCTTTTGAAGAACACAGATCGGAAACTTTTGAAGTTTCGACACGAAGAAAACAAACAGATCGGCTATAGTGTTATTCCGCCACGGTAAGACCGAAATGGAAAATACTTAAGCAGTAAGTTTCATATATAAATGAAAGAGTACAGTGTTCTTTCATGTGAGGACTCCTCCCGAGACACGTCAGTTAGACGGTGTGTCTGAACTAAAACCGAATTTTGTTGGACATGATAAGGTTTATCACGAGTCGCTCTGAGCTACTATTTCCTTCTACAGGATATGTATTACAGCAGTGCAAAACTTATTTAGAATAAGGTTCCATATAAATCTGTTTGACAGATATCATATAGGATATGAACAGGAAAGAAACGAGGTTTCTCATTCCTGATAATTTGGGTATGCCAGGCATAAAGTTTGGATGATACCAAACTAAGAACCCAAATTGGATTAGTGCCAATATAGGTTATCCTAAGGGAAACCATAAGTATAGTACTTATAAATCCCACATGAGAACAATGTGATTGTTGCTCACCATGCGGTTTTCCTGAGAGGAATACCGATATGCAGTGGTCAGTGGGAGGATAGATAGTGATACTCAATGAAAATCAGAGTAATACTATTCATAGCACGAAGTCCTTAATGGAACACAAACAATTCATCTATGATGAATCTGTACCATTAATCTTCAAATACACAAGAAATCGGGTAGATCGGATAGAGTCAGAAAACAACCTAGGGTATGGGTTTCTGATCTAACCTCATTAAGATGTCAATCTTATGGAGGTGTACCATCCGACTACGTTATGAGGAAGTGATACGAGGTATCGACTCCCTGTTATGGCAAAGTGCCATGAGTCCGAAATGGATTCCATGTATAACGATTTATGGATACTAGTTGTTGTACCACAAGGCGTTGTGCCTATGGTACATTATACGTCTTCAAGGAAGACATACATGGAGGACAACATACCAACGTACAAAGCTAGGCTTTTGACGGAAAGGTATCGTTATCAACATTGTGTTAATAACGGTTCAACCTTTTACCTGTTGCCATGGTAAGTCCATTTTGAAGATGCTTGTTGATAACTGTATATTTCATTTATGAAATATGTCAGTTACAAATCAAAATCGCTTTCCTGAAAAGGAAACCTTTTGGAGGATGTTTACAACATCCTGACGATTTTGTATAACCGACAACAAGGTTTGCGGGTTATTCGATCCATGTTTGGATCAAGCAAGCATAAGGTTCTTGGAACTGACGTTTTGAAATAATCATAATGGTTTATGATTTACTCAAAACGAAATAATTCTTGTGTATATAAGGAGGTTAGTGGGAGAGCGCACTGACAGTGAAATTCCCATAAAGCAATTGGTGAAAGCTTGGCTTTCATAGATATTCTTTCAATAGAAATTCTCCGTAGAATTCTGGGGAGTAACAACCTTTATTCAGGGAATAAAGATCTACTGGGATAGATTTGGAGTTGTTAACACTCTCTGGGAAATTGTACATTTAAAATGTACTTGTATTGGTGTCTCATACGCTTCGAGCATATGGAGTCACAATCAGGTCAATCCAAGTGATAGTCACTGGATTGAATTAAGGACATCTGTTAGTATCTAGAGAACTAAAGATGTTGTCTTAAACTATGGAGAAGGAGAACTTGAAGTGACTGGGATCACTACTGCAAGTTTCCAAAACGATTAAATACTACGGTACTATAAAGTTTGAATAACGGGACAGTGAGCTGGAAATATTCCGAGCAAGATAACTGCTGCCGAATAAACAACAAATGTGGATTATTGCTGCAGCTGAGGCAGCAATAGAAGCCATTTGGATCGATAATAAATCTAATTAGATTAGATATAATTCTGTTAGCAGCTGAGCTAGGCGTCAGCACAGGCTAAAGAATTAAAGGTCTCATCAACGATCCAGATATATACTTCTATATCATCTGATTCGTTCGGATCATACATCGTGGCGATGTGATGATCGTGTAAATCGCGTCAGACGATAATTAAGCAAATCCGCTGACGAAAACCTTTCCTCAGCAATTTGAGCGAATTGTACATAGTTCGGGTGTTAGACACTCGAGTGACTGGCTATGTGCCAAGTGGGAGATTGTTGGACAAAATGACCCATAGCGTCACTATTTGCACAGATCATTGTGTTGTTGTAGCAAATTAACTATGTAATAAGGAAATTGCACTCTCATCATTTGTGATTAGATCACCATAGATATATAAATGAAGAGAGGTCCCTATGATTAGTTCCTGGATTGAGATGATATGAGACAGTATCAGTCCACGAAGGATTAATCATTAAATATCCCTAGCCGTAGTATTATCGAGACTGGACATCGATAATGCGGAATAGGCTAGTATTGCACTTGTGTGCGTTGTGAGGGCACAACGGCATAGTTCTCATATATATAAGTGTTGGATACTTATGCAAGTGCGATAGGAGGTCGTGTTTCACCGATGGTACGGGAAACAGCTTCGCTCTGGATAGACCCCTCGGAATCCCATTGGTATTATGAATATGTGTCTATGGGAGGCCGAAATCAAGGTAGGTGTGTATAGTCTTAACCTGAGACTTACATCGCTAATGCTTACGACAATCGATATACTTTAGTTGAGGTCGTCTAGGACTGTAACTGGTTCTGTGTACGCCAATGCCGGGTATATTGAGAATCGTAGTGTATTGGATGTGATGTCAAGACGGAAGTATCACTCCAGTCATAGTGGAGATGATGTCACGCAGGATACGGTATTAGTGCTCTTAAGAGATGCGCATCCAATCGTGATATTATGACCAGGTCATGAATATCCGATTATAGAGACTAGTTACCAGACATCCGATATGTGTTTCGGACGGGGCAGACACTTATCCAGCCCCAGCCCTAGCACGTGACTATCCGATACTGGGCCGATATCACAATACAATTGTATACTACGCTTGATACAGATCTTAATATTCTTAATGGATATGTCCGGAGAATTGGGTAGACTTGGTGCTTTGCTAGGAGTCGACCTTGTCTCGTAAATCGGTAGTAGAACGTAGTACTTGGAAGTACGTGATTCGGATACTCCGACGACCGTATTTACTGCCAGATTATCCGGGGATCTCATGGGTCGCTTCCCGATAATCCACCGATGACGCACAACTCGCACTCTTGAATAATCTGGGATTATACAGAAGAGAGAGAAAATTAATCTAGGATTAATAACGGAGATGTTTTATCCGGGATAAAATGTCGTCTAAAGAGAGAGAGAACGATTAATTCGGAATTAATCGATGTATTAATATATTCGATATATTAGACGAAATTAGATTTCGACGCGGAATTAAAATCAGATTTTAATTCGGGCAAACGAGTTAATTTAGAATTAATTCGTTAGCGACGTAAATAATAATTCGCTAGGCGCAATATTTATTTAATTCGATTGAATTAACGTCGCGACGTAAGCTCGGTATTTCGGAAATATCGAACCCGAACGCGTGAGTGCACGTGGGCCCACTTTCATTTGGAAACGTGTGGGGCCCACATGACACATGTCATTCTAATGCTTTGCATGTAGATTGTGTACATTGCACTCAATGTCATTGCATGGAGTTTGAGTGTTTGACACTCTAAGCCATTGCATGTTTTGTGTCATAATTTTATTATTAATTTAATAAAATTATGGCATAAATATAAATTGATTTTTGGTAAATCATTTTAAAAAAAAAAAAACTTAACACAATTTTATCTCTCTCAAATTCTCTCATCTATCTCACGCCTAAGTGTGGCTATTCTTCACTGGTTTTGAACCAGTTTGGGCGTGAATAAGGGAAGCCAAGAGTGGGTTTTCATGGTGAAAATTCAAGTGCTAGCACACTTTCAAGTCTTGCGAAGGTGGTAGGGAGGTTCGACCATGAGGCGGGACTCATCCGATGGAGTTTGGAGCTTCGTTTTGAGACCCGAAACTGCCAAGACAGTGAGCATGGACTGCTGCAGTGGGCTTACAAAGGCAGTGCGTTTTTGGGCATGATTCGTCTTCAAATCGACATAACCGATCAATGTAAGTATTCCGCTATCTTCATTGGTGTATTCACGCATGTTTTCATGTCTTGATTTGATCTTGGGACCTTAGAAAAACTCAACAGCATATGCATTTCTTATACTATCATACATGTACATGCATTCATTCTTGCATATTTATGATACATTGAGACTATTCATTTACATGCACCCTTTATGCTCACACAAACTTATCTTGATATAGTCATATTTATTTATATACTTACATACATATAAATCAACATGCTCAAAAATCTCAGTTACATATATTCATAAATTTACTATATACGAGCTTACTTATTTCTCTGTGCATACTACCCGCTTTTTGTACTCATATGCTATTTCCTTACAATTTATCATTCTTTAACCTTAATCCCATTCCCTAGGGTTAGTTTCTACAACCCCCAATCCCAGATATCATTACATCATACTCACATACTTATCATTCTTATACTTATCATTCTTCTTATACTTTCAATCTAAGGCTTGCTATATATTACTGCTTATATATATATATATATAGATATATATATATATACACTTCCGTTTTATTTTTACACATATATCTATAAAGTTTCTTTATTATTAAAATTCAATCAGAACGCGTCACAAGTAATCATCGCATGGATTACTTACCTGGCTAGGCGAACACTCATAATCCTGGTCCGATCTGTCAAAACAAATAACAAACATGGTCAGAACCGCTATTTGCGTAAGTTTCAACTCATCTATAATAAACTTTCGAACCTTTTCGGAATACAATAATCCTCTCCGATTCTACCGTTTAAACTCCTTTACTCTAATACATATCTTTCTATACTATTCCAACTAACTAGATAGCTTAGATTCTCGTTTTACGCGTTTACGGCAAAATTTGCGGAAAAGTTTCCGCAAACGCTGAGGAAGGATCTTGGACCTTGCAAACTATCCAGAACTACTCAATTACTCTCGTAATATCATATTCACGTCATATCCATAGTTACAGTCATTAACGCTCAGTCGAGCAAGAAACCCGGTTTCACCGGAAACTCACTAATTCTACCGGATCGATCTAATTTATTCCGTTTCCACCCGGATTCTACGACAAGCACATATTTAATATACTAAAGCACAAATAACTCAAATTGTATCGCTACGCTACTCTATGAATGTTGGAGTTTCTACGGCCCCAAGGATCGAATACAAAGCATAAAACACATGTTCGAATACCACGAGGGAGTTGCGGAATACTCACATCGAGCAGTTGAGCGACGCGGCAACGAACAAAAATTATTTTTTTCTGCTCATCAACAGCTCACGGCAGTGAGCTTCTGTCCTTCCTCCATTTTCGGCTTCAATCATCTTCATCAAGCTCCAAACTTTGTTATTTGATTCCAAGCTCATGGGTGGACTTCCCTATCACCATCGCATGTCTCTCGGAGTGCTAGCTCTTGATGATTTTGCCGCAAAATCATCACACTTTGCTTCCCATTGCTCACGATTTTCCCAGAAAAACAGAACAAGAACAGCCCAAAATGGGTGTGTAGATGAGGAGAGGAAAGAGATGAGAGTTGTGTGAGTTGTTTCTAATTTGTGTACTTATACACAAATGTGAATTTCAAATTCATTTACAATGAATTTGGCTTTCCAAAAGTCAAGCAATAAATGCTTTCCATCAACTCAAATCAAGTCACATCACTCAATCAATCAAGTGACAAGTTGTCACATCACTCAAAGTGACTAATGATTTGATGCTTGATGCGACTAGAGATTTGACGCTTGATTTGACTTGCGTGCCGCACTCGAATTCGAAATGTGAATGCTCTCGCAAACAATCTCGGGCTCGGGTTTGCTAATTCCAAATTAACGAATTTTCTGTTGCGACGTAATTAAATGATTATGCCTAGTGAAATCACTATTCACGTCGCAAATGAATTAATTCTAAATTAACTCGTTCGCCCGAATTAAAATCTAATTTTAATTCCGCGTCGAAATCCAATTTCGTATAATATATCGAATATATTAATTAATCGATTAATTCCAAATTAATCGTTTTCTCTCTTTATTGATATTTTATCCCAGATAAAATATCTCCGTAATTATTCCCATATTAATTTTCTCTCTCATCTAATTAATCCCAGATTAATAAAAGTGCGAGTCATACGTCATCGACATACTTATTCTGAATTTCCCCTTCCGACATTCGTGACTTCCGTGACTTAAAAGGTAATGTCTCCAAATGAGACTCATCATAGGGACTTACATGCAAAATACATGAGATCCCCGGGTATGTTGGCAGTAAATTCGGTCGTCGAACTATCCGAACACGTAAGTACCTAGTATTACGTTTGTACCGATTTACAAGACAAGGTTGGCTTCTAGCAAATCGCCATGCCTACCCAATTCTCCAGAAATATCCTTACAGGAATATAAGGATCTATATCAGGCGTAGTATACGTAGTATTGTGTATTTCGATCCAGTATCGGATGATCACATTCAAGGCCTGGGGCTAGTACAGTGTCTGTCCCGTACGAAGCATATATCGGATTACGAGCAACTAGTCTCTTTATTATCGGATAATCATGACCAAGTCATATTATCCCGATGGTTGCAACCCTTTAGAGAACCAGTTCTGTATTCCTACGCGATCATCATCTCCATATGACTAGAGTGATACTTCCGTCTTGACATCACACCCAACACACTATGATTCTCAATATACCCAGCAGAGGCGTACACAGAACCTGTTAAAGCCCTGGACGACCAAAACCAAAGTATATTGATTGTCGCAAGTATTAGCGGTGCAAGTCTCAGGTTAAGACCAAATACACCTACCCTGATTTCGGACTTTCATAGACACATAGTCATACTACCAATGGAATTCTGAGGGGGTCTATCCAGAGCGAAGCTGTTTCCCGTACCATCAATAAAAAACAACCTCCTATTACACTTGCATGAGTATCTTATACCCAAATATATGAGAACTATGCCGTTTGTGCCTCACAATGCGCACAAGTGTAATACTAGTCTTTTACGCATTTATCGATGTCCGATCTCGATAATACTCTGACTAGGGATATTTAATGATTTATCCTTCGTGGACTGATACTGTCTCATATCATTCTCAATCCAGGAACAAATGATTAGGACCTCCTATCATTTATATATTTTGGTGATCTAATCACAAATGATAAGAGTGCAATCTCATTTGTCACATAGTTAATTTGTACAACAACACCATGATTTGTACAAATAGTGATGATATGAGTCATAATTGTCCAACAACGAAACTACTTGAAACATTCAAATATTAGGGTCTTTTTGGTTTAACGGAGGGGAGGGATTTTAATGGAGGGGAGGGGATGTGAGGGGAGGGGAGGGGAGGGGAGGGGAGGGGAGGGGAGGGGAGAGAGAGTTTTTAATTAGATATATAATTGGTTCAAGAAAGGAGAGAAGAAATTTTAAAACTAATTTACTATTTTATCCTTATATCATTTTATAAATAAAATTAAAACAATATAGGCTTATATTATCTTTAAATTAAACAAAGAATAAAATTAAAATTAAAAGCTCAACATAATACATGTTATTAAAAATAAAATTAAAACAAATATAAGAGAAGAGAATAAGAAGAATTGAATAGTGAAACAAATATAAGAGGGATTTATAATTAGGAAATTTGGATTTTAATGTATAAGTAGGGATAATTTAGTCAATGTATTTAAAATTTTAATTGCTCACTTTCTCTCCCCACCAAAACCCACTTTTGGAGGGGAGCTAAAATTGGCTGAGGAGGGATTTTGCTCCCCTCCCCTCCCCTCTCATCCCCTCCAAAAAATTGAACCAAACAAACATAATTTAAAATAATCCCTCCCCTCCCCTCCAAAACCCCCTAACCAAACAGACCATTAGCGGAAACTTTAAAATAACACATTTTTAACGGAGAGTCGTACTGAAATTCCGAGGGCATATTCGGACTCCCAACGGCCATACGAACGCGCTGGTGTCGTCGAAATTCTGATAGGAGCTACTGTTCTTATGGGTTTGCTATTCACGTGCGCGTTCTCTCCTCGTTTTACATGCAACCGGCCGTTATTCGGTGAAATCGACTCTGCATACTCGTAGTACTCTCCGAGGGCTTCGATTTGGTGGGTGGCTCGGGCCGTGAAACGAACCGACGAGCCGGAACCATGAAACCCATTTCCGCAAATTTCTTCTCCATTTTCCCGCCATTTTCGGCGTCCCCTGCGACTGCGCCGGACACCATCAGGAGCGCCGTGGACGGACACGTCAGGCGCCGGTGGTCAGACGGTGATTTGCCGGCCGAAGGCCGCCGGCGTGGCTTCTTTCCTCTTTCTATCTCCTAAACGTTCCCTCTCTCTGTTTTGCGTTTTCTGTAATTCCTTTTTCTTTTTGTTTTCTTTTTTGAATTAAAAATGGTAAAACGAATATCTCCAACAGAAAATTACCAAAATGCCCCCACTTGAAAGGGTATTTTCGGAAATCAGCCATTTTGAAGCCCTTCTGATGCGATTCTCGAAATGTGTTAAATGCGAAAGTTGTTCATCTCGGAAAAATGAGTCTGATGCTTCAAAGAATAAAATCAATCGGATATCGTTTTCTATTTCCGTGACCAAAACCGCAAACTTTACGCGTATAATAAAAATCGCGTAACTGATTTCTCTTAGACGACGCGTCTTCTAATGCTGGAAATCTTCACTTTATATTATTCTGATCCATATATCATCGCTTGAACTCTTATTCTTTATTATCATCTTGTTCTGAGACTATAACTTCAGTCTGGGAACTATCCAGATCTGTCCCGAAAATCTGGGATGTTACAATGTTATTAGATTGATTTTGCTTTAATTTGTGTTCGACATGAAATTGACGTTAAGCATGATTAATTAGATTAATTAGTTTTTTGGAAATACTAGATTAATTAATTAATTGAGTTAATTACACTTGAAATGGATTAATATGTAATTTGGAATGATATATTCATCTAATTTGTTGTAATTGGGCTAATGGACCTGGTTGGGCCAAATTTTACTCTTAGATTATATTTGGGCCTAAAACATTTCCATAAAATCCAAAATATGACAATTGGGCCTTTAATAATTTAATTGGGCCTAATGGGCCAAAATTGATTCTACGGCATATGGTAATTCCTATTAGGCCTAGGCATTATGGGTTAGGTCCATTTTGGCCGAAAGCCCAAGCCTAAATAATTAATTAAAAGCCCATTGGACTTTAGTTGAATATTATTGGATACTAATTGGGCCTTTGAGACCCATTAAGATTGGATTTGGAATCCAAGTCTTTAAGGCACATAAAAAGGTGTAATCATTTAATTTGGAATTAAATAAGAATTAGTATTGAATATAATTTAAACTGGATTTAAAATTGTAGTTCGATATAATTCAAGAATACTTAATTAGAGTATTTATTCTTAAACGAGTTTGACTCGCGCAATTCATGAGTGGGTGGATTATGGACACGAAATTGGATTCCATGACGGATAAACCTAAACTTAGAGAGTCTCACAATATGAAGTGTACTCGTTGAGCACTTAGGCAATGAGTTATGAATAATATAGATTATTCATAATACTTCACTTAATTAAATGAGTTAATTCGAGTCGTTTAAACGGTTAAACAAAAATACATGCATTAGGGGCATTTCGGTCAATTTATAATTAATGTTTATTTGTATTTGATACAAAATTTGATTTGATACATATTAATTATTTGTCAAATGAGATTTTAACACATGCTATTAATTTATGTATTTTTTATTTAATGTAAATAAAAATACTTATATAATAATAATCGCATTAATTAATTATTTAGATGTTTAAATGTTAAATATGTAGATAATTAAATTATTTCAATATTACATAATTGTTAAGTAATATGTTTGATTATTATTGGTTACATCTGGCATGGTTTTATTAAGCTTAATGTTTTCAAATTGGATTTGTTAACTTAAAGGTTATTATTATTTAATTAGATTAAAAAATAACCAAATGACCAAATTGCGCTTCTTTCTCACCCTAAGTCGATTTTGGCCTTGTATTTAAAGTGGAAAATTTCGTTTTCTGCAATTATTCACCTCCATGGCCAAACCTAATCTCCATAAAAGCTCCCAAAATTTTCTTGAAGAATCAATGAAGAATGTGTAGAAAATCAGAAAAAGTTTAAGGAATTTAGGAGATTTGGAGGTAATCTTCATAACTCTCAAACTTAGAAAACTTATTTCTTGTTCTTGAATATCTAGAATAGTTCTAGGGTATCTTATTTTCTTAGATTTTGGGCCTTTTTGATTTGGAGGATGGATTTGGAGGCTAGACGCATGTGTGAAGTTAGATTGGATAATATTATTATAATATTTGTTGGATTTTGTCATTTGATGAATTGTTGTCATTCTAAAGTGTTATGAAAACTATTGTAACTCTTAGAATTATTCTTGGGTTCTTCATTTTTGGTGACTTTGGTTGGTGTAACAATTAATATGATTAATGTTGAGAAAATTCGATTTAAAGCATGAAAAATGATATTTTTGTAACAAAACTTAGATCTGGAAATTCTTTGTTTTTGGTGATGAAAATTATGTTGTATAAATGTATTGGATGTGTTTTGGGTATTGGAACAATTGCCGGAAATTGTTTCGGAGTTGCAATAAGTGAAAACAGGTAAAATTGGTGTTACCGGGTGACTTTTGAGCGAACCGGGTGACGGCTGCCCAAACAATGAATTGGTCAATGTTTGGGCAGCCCATGAACTGCCCTAGTATTGTTGGGGCTTACCTAGGCAGCCCCCATGTGCATTGGGTATTCAGTTCGGTTAAAAACGTGTTATATGCCATTTTACGGAAAAACGTTTTCGTAAAAATTTCGCGATGTTTCTTAACTATTTATGGCGTTATTTGATATCGAATAATTATGTTAATGTGAATGATGAGTGGTAAATGTATCACTATTTCCCACTCATTTGACCTAATATTTTGTATTGATTCTTGAGTTTTGTGAATATTTTGATGTATTTTGTATTATTTTGTAGATAAATAAAGTTTCAGGACATTCTAGAGGTGATTTGGGGCCAAAACAGTAAAAAAATGACATCAAAGGGCAAAAATGTAATTTGGCACGTCACAACGCCTAACGTGCGATGACCTATGCTAACTTGCACCGCTTCATGCTAAAATACGTCGTGCCCTGTGTCTAAATCTGAGAAGTCTGCTAAGATACGCCGGATGCTAACATACGCATGCCACGTGTCGCAATCTTATGGTACCGACAATCCACATTGCCATGTCATCGCCACATCAGCACAATCATTCAGCTCTCAGCCGCCTCTGCAACGTGTCACCTTATCACATTATCCACCTCCCACGTGTCGAACTCTCCGCAAGCAACGCTGTAAATCACGTGCATCGCGTCGCACAAGGAGTTCGCGTCCTGACGCGCATGGCCTATCAACGCCTATAAATTCAGCTCAAAATTTCATTTTCAGAGGCACATTCCTCTCTGTAATTCTCTGAATAAATAAGGATTTTGTATCTAGTTTTCTTTAAATTTCAGTTTTGTAATTAATTTTATTTACTTTCTATAATAGTAATTTACTTTCTTTACTTTTTCAGTTTTTATTATTCAGCTATGAGGAGGTAACTTCCCCCTGCTAGGGTGAAAGGTAAGACTTTTATTATTGATATTTAGATTAATCTCCCTTAATTATAATATATTTACTATTTAAAATTTGACTTAACAAGGATACCGCTATATTGGTCGGTTGGTAATCAATTATAAACTGGTTTTAACCTGACTAAGCATGGATACCGCCTGGTTGGTCGGTTGGTAATTACCGCCTAGATGGCTGGTTTATGGATAAATTGTGATACCTCCTTCTTAGTCGGTTGGACTTAATCTAACTTAATCAGGATACCAACTATATGGCTGGTTGGTAATATCACACAAGTTAATATATTATATTAAGGGAAATATCTAAAATAGTAGTGATAAAAGTAGATCCTATAGCCCTATCATTTTCTTTTATTGTATTTTTCTTTATTTACTTTCCAGCATTTTATTTTCAATATTTTACTTTATGTCTTTTATTTTAAGTTTTTACTAGCCTTAGATATATGTCGTAGCTAAGTCTATTATCTAGGGTTGTGATGAAATCCAATATCACCGGTTTATAAGGGGGTTAAATTTCAGTTTGAGTAATATAAAGATTTATTTATTGAGCCTAAATCCTAATGCTTTTTATTAACTCGCCATTAATAAAATTGAACTGGTAAACTTAAAATGAACTTGGAAAAGAGATTTTAGGTTAAAGACCTCAGACTCAATAGCCCACGATCTTCCTTGAGGATAAATAACTCTTTAATGGATTTCCTTACAGGATAGAAATATACCTGTCGGGCGGAGGTAGCCATAATTGGAACTTAATCTTAATAAATCCAGGTAATTTGGTTGACATAGATATATGGTTCAATTTCGTTATACTTGGTATTTGCATCTGACCATCAACAAAGGCTTTTGCATAATTTCGTGTTCCAGGTTAGTAAACCGATATATTACAAAAACATGAAATAATTACTTTATCTTTAAAAAGAATGATTTTAGATACTAGTAATTTTATCTTTAAAAAGAATGATTCCAGGTTAGTAAACCGATATATTACACAAACATGAAATAATATTACGCAATTTTATTTACTTGTTTTTAAGTTTAAAGTCATCACTCAGTCAATCAATCAATCTGTTAGATACTAGTAATCATTTGGCCTCATAAAAATTAATAGCATAGATTTTTAAAGCACTTAGGGCGTCAACCATATATTAACTCAATTGTTTTAAAGAAAAACATGTTTTTAAAAGACAATTTTATTACATGTTGAGTTTTTGAAAGAATGATTTTAGAACTTGAGTTTTATGTTTTCAAGGCATGGGGGAAAAACCAACCTCACTATGTAACTTGATTCAGATATGGAATTGACGGAGAGCACATGTGTGTTGGGGTTTTAGCGTGGGCGCAACGGAAACTCGCGGTTCGGGCGAAATCGTAACTTTAAAACTTTTAAAGTTACCGAATAAATTGATCAATATCCAATATGAATAATTCATTCATATTTAACCTAAACATATTTATTTGATATCAAATAACGCAAAGTGGCATAAAACGCATTTTTGTCCGAACAAACCAACCAATACACGTGGGGCTGCCCACATCAGCCCCAAAAGTACTTGGGTAGATCATGGGCTGCCCGAACAGTGACCAATTCAATGTTTTCATAGTGGACACCCGGTAAGCCCGAAACTCACTCGATAACACCATTTTTCGCCATTTTCGTGTATTTAAACTCCGAAACAATTTCCGGTAATTGTTCCAATGCCCAAAACACATCCAATATATTTATACAACATAAGTTTCATCACCAAAATCATAGAAATTCCAGATCTGATTTGGCAACTAAAAATATCATTTTTTCATGCTTTAAATCCAAATTTCTCAACACTAATCATATTAATAATTACACCAACCAATGTCACCACAAATGAAGAACTCAAGAACAATCCTAGGAGTTACAAGAGTGTTCATAACACTCTAAAATGGCAACAAGTCATCAAATGATAAAATTGAACTAATATTACACTAATATCATTCAATTTAACTTCACACATGCATTTAGCCTCCAAATCCATTATCCAAATCAAAAAGCCCCAAACTATAAGAAAGGAAGAAACCCTATAACTTGTCTAGATGCTCAAGAACAAGAAACAAACTTTCTAAGTTTAAGAATTATGAAGATTACCTCCAAATCTCCTAATTTTTTTTCTTGATTTCTTCACTTTCTTCCTTGTTTTTTCAAACAAAATATTGGGTGCTTTCTTACTTAAGAAGTTCGGCCATGGAGGTTTATCAATGAGAAAATAAAATTTTCTCACTTTAAATAGTAAGTTTAACCGACTTTAGGGGGAAATAAGGGCACTTTGGTCATTTGGTCAATTAATCTAATTGATTAATAATAATAAACTTAACGTTAACAAATCAATTTTGTAAACTTTAAGATTAAAAGAATCATGCCACTTATAACCAATAATAATCAAATAAATTGTATAACAATTATGTAATATTGATATAATTTAATTATCTAAATATTTAACATTTAAATACCTAAATAATTAATTAATGTGATTATTATTATATATGTATTTTATTTACATTAAATAACAAATACACATATTAATGGCATGGGTCAAAGTCTCATTTAACAATTAATTAATATGTATCAAATCGAATCTCGTATCAAATATAAATACACATTAATTATTAATTGACCGAAATGTCCATAATGAATGTATTTTCGTTTAACCATTTAAACGATTCGAATTAACTCATTTCACCCGGTGAAGTGTTATGAATAATCTATATTATTCATAATGCGTTTCCCAAGTGCTCAATGAGTACACTTCATATTATGGGAGTCTCTAAGTTTAGGTTTATCCGTCACGAAATCCAATTTCGTGTCCTAATTCACCTACTCATGAATTATAACCCCACGGATAATCTCGCTAAACTATACAAGTCGAGGTCATTGCATACGTATAATCCCTCTGTCACAGGCTATCAATATTTTACGGGGATATAGATAAGAATGTCAAATCCTTAAGGTATAATATAGTCAACTTTCAAATTTACGATCTCTAAATAACACTCGGAACTCGCTTCCGAAGTATACCACGTCCATGGATTTACTAGATCGCAAACACATTCATGATACATTTGCCTTGTACACAAGACTAACGGATTCTATCTGATACTCATAGGATATCATGAGCATCATCCACACACAACGAACATGCATAGGTCTGATCTAAATAGATCGGTGATGTGACTGTCATCAAAGTGTGGATGATATCTCATATATCCACAGTGGTATCTCAAGTCTAAAGACCATTATCCTACTCGACTCGAGAAGATTCCTATTGACGTTGGTGTACCATATATGAGGAAATCTTCAGTGATTCGTTCAATATTTATCAAATAAACACCTACACGTCTATACGAGTCTCCCAAGACTCATGGTTCATTGGGATAAACCATTGGACCAAGTCTCAAAATACGACATGTACCAGTCTCAACAGATTTTACTAACTGACCTGTGTCAGTAAATCTTGACCAATAACTTTATTTGATAATATACTTCTAGTAGTTACACTTCCCAGTGTCAATTACAAACTACTTTGTAACTGTACACTACAAAATATATTATCAGGTTTTTGTCTAATATATACATATTTTACTAAATTATATTTAGTTTCAATCTAATCGTAATTAGATCTAATATGTATATAAAACCAAGAAGTACTGCCATAAATAAGTAATATTATGGAAAAATGAATTGTTCGTATTCATGAATTGGACATAAATATGATCCGGATTGGCACTCTGAGCGCCAACCCTAACAATTTCTCTGACTTGCTCTAGTGCAAATCAAGGGTATTGATCAGTGAAATCACACACGTAACGTAAGCGCACGTATCGCTCAAGTAGTATAAAATGTATCGATCCCACGAGGACTTAATACCTTAGCTATTAATTTATGACGTTAAATGTTTACGAGTATCTAATAGATTTGATTGTTGATTGGATGGTGATTTTAAACCAAAGACAATTAAATAAAACAGTGCGAAAGTAAATTTAAGGAAAATTTAATATTAAGAAACTATCTAGGGTTGTGATTCCTTCCAATATCTTTTAAAGATGAGTGGTTATCTCACGTTTGTGCAATATATCGGTTTATTAACCTGAAACACGAATTTATGCAAAAGTCTCTTCCAATGGTCAGATGGAAATACCCAGTATAACCCAATTAATCTTATTCCTATGTTAACCAAGTTACATGAATTCATTAAGATTAAGTTCCAATTATGGCTACCCTCGCCCGACAGGTATATTCCTATCCTATAAGGAAATCTACCTAAGAGTCATTTGCCCCAATGTGAGATCGTGAATTATTGAGTCTAAGGCTAAACCTAAAATCCATTTCCCAAGTTCATTTTAAGTTTACCAGATCAATCTTATTAATGTCCAGTTAACATGAAGCATTAAGTTTAAGTCTTAATAAATAAACCTTTATATTACCCAAACTATAAAATAACCCTTATAAGTCGATGATATTGGAATTCATCACAACCCCAGATAAGGGATTTAGTTACCACACATATCTAGGACTAGTAAAGACATAAATAAAGAAAATGACATAAATTAAAGCTTGGAAATTAAAAATGTAAATAAAGAAATAAAGAAAATGTTGGGGGTTAGAGGATCCATTTTTATTACTTCTAATTTAGATATCTCCCTCATTATAATATATTAACTTTGCATGACATTACCAACCGATCATATAGGCGGTATTCTGATTAAGTCAAATTCATGATTAATTCCAACCGGTCATAAAGGCTGTATCCAATTTAGCCAGGTTAAAATCAATTTAATTAAGTCCAACCGACCATAAAGGCAGTATCCCATTAATTCAGGTTTTAAAATATTTTATATATTATAATTAAGGGAGATTAATCTAAATACTAGTAATAAAAGCTTAACCTTTCACCCCAGTAGAGAGGAGTCACCTCCTCATATTGAAAAGTAAAAAAAAAAGACTGAAAATTAATGTAAAGAAAGAACTGTTGCGTAAAATAAAAAATTAAATACAGAAAGCTGTAAATAAAAAAAAAGATACAATATTCTTAGTATTCTTAAGGAAATCCCCAGAAGAAGGTATGAATTTTTCTTCTGATTTTAGCTTCAATTTATAGGCAAACTTTTGCCCCGCGACGCAAAACACTTGCACGTCACGACGCGCCATTGATTCAATAGGATCTTGACACGTTACTGTTGGCATAATTATTGGCATCCTTAGTTCTGTTAAGATACTTAAGGATACTCTTAACCGCCATCCAGTGATCTTTACCTGGATCGGCCTGATATCGACTGCACATGCTCAAAGTGTTGGTTTCTATTATATGTCCCAAGGAAAGTTTAAGCATATGAAATACAACATTGAATATATATATTAAAAGATGAAGTATGGCGGAATCATACTTACAAAGCTTTTGTGATGAGATGTGATGAAGAAAATTCTTTGAATCTCCAAGCTTCAAGTTTCGGCCAAGGGAGGAAGAAGAGTAGAAGCTCCAAACTTTGTGTATTCCAAGCTCTTTGATGGTTTCCCTATCACCTCCTTTGATCCTTCAATGTGCTAGCAAATGGAGAAAAGAAAATCAAATCTTCTTTTCCCTAATGGAAGTCACGGCATTATGAGAGAGAGAGGAGAGTTGTCTTGATTTTTGTTACAAAAATCAATTTATATTTATGCCATAATATTTATTAAATTAATAATAAACTTATGACACAAATCATGCAATGGCTTAGAGTGTCAAACACTACAACTCCATGCAAAACCATTGAGTGTATTATACACTATCACCATGCAATGTATTACCAATTAAATAATGCATATAATGACATGTATCATGTGGGCCCCACACGTTTCCAAATGAAAGTGGGCCCACGTGCACTCACGCGTTCGGTTCGATATTTCCGAAATACCGAACTTACGTCGCGACGCTAATTAAATCGAATTTAAATAAATAATTGCGCCTAGCGAAATTATTATTTACGTCGCTAACGAATTAATTCTAAATAACTCGTTTGCCCGAATTAAAATATAATTTTAATTTCGCGTCGAAATCGAATTTCGATTATTATATCGAATATAATAATTTCAATCGTTAATTCTGAATTAATCGTTCTCTCTCTAAATAAAGGCACTTTATCCAAGATAAAGTTTCTCCGCAATTAATCCAAGATTAATTAAGTCCGAATCAAATATCATAGGTGAATCTTCAGGAAGCGACCCAAGGATCTCCGGATATGTTGGCAGTAAATACGGTCATCGGATAATCCGAACACGTACGTACCTCGTACTACTTCTTACCGATTCACAAGACAAGGTTGTCTTCTAGCAAAGCGCCATGCCTACCCAATTCTCCAGAAATATTCTTACGGAATATTAGATCTATATCAAGCGTAGTATACCGTAGTATTGCGTACATCGATCCAGTATCGGACGATCACATGTTAGGACTGGGGCTGAAATGTGTCTGCCCCGTACGAACATATATCGACATCAAGCAACTAGTCTCTTTAAATCGGACAATTCTGACCTGGTCATATTGTCCCGACGGTTGCAACCTTTTATAGAGTACTAGTTCTGTGTCCTGCGTGATCATCACCTCCATATGTCTGAAGTGATACTTCCATCTCGACCACATCCATACACTACACTACGATTCTCGATAACCCAGAAGAGGTGTACACAGAACCGTTTAAGGTCCCCAACCACCAAAACCAAAGTTTACCGATTGTCGCAAGTACTAGCGATGTAAGTCTCAGGTTAAGACCATATACACCTACCCTGATGGCGGCCTCCCATAGACACGCAGACATACTACCAATGGGATTCCACGGGGTCTATCCAGGCGAAGCTGTTTTCCGTACCATCGTAAAACACAACCTCCTATCACACTTGCATAAGTATCCATACTTAAATATATGAGAACTATGCCGTTGTGCCCTCACAACGTGCACAAGCTCAATACTAGTCTATTCCGCATTATCGATGTCCGATCTCGATAATACTCCGACTAGGGATATTTAATGATTAAACCTTTATGGATTGATACGTCTCATATCATCTCAATCCGATATTAATCATATGGACTTTCGCCATTTATATATCAAAGTAAATAATATTACAAAACGGCAAAAGGCAATTTCATTATCACATAGTTAATTTTGTACAATAATACAATATCATTTACAAACAGTGACGCTATGGGACATAATGTCTAACAATCTCCCACTTGGCCTATAGCCAGTCACTCAAGCATCTAATACCCGAACTATGTATGTGTCGTTCAAAAACTTGCTGAAGAACAGCCTTCGTCAGCGGATCTGCAATGTTGTCATCTGATGTGACCTTCTCGACCGTTACATCGCACGATGTATAATCTCCCGAATCAGATGGTAACGTCGAAGAACATGCTTGGACCGTTGATGAGACCTTCGTTCCTTAGCCTGTGCTATAGCCCCGTTATTGTCACAATACAATGGAACGGGCTCAGCTGCTAACGGAACTACTCCTAATCCGATTAGGAACCTTTCGGATCCAACTGCCACCTTTGCTGCTTCAGATGCAGCTATGTACTCTGCTTCTGTTGTTGAATCGGCACAGTATCTTGCTTGGAAGATTTCCAGCTCACTGCTCCGTTATTCAAACAAAAATGTACCCGGATTGCGACTTGTAGTCATCCTTGTCGTTTGGAAACTTGCATCGGTATACCAGATACCGCAAGTTCTCCATCTCCATAAATTAAGAAAGCATCCTTAGTTCGTTTAAGATACTTAAGGATATTCTTAACTGCTATCCAGTGACCTTCACCTGGATCGGCCTGATAGCGACTGCACATGCTCAAAGCATATGAGACATCAGGTCGTGTACATATCATGGCATACATGATCGATCCGACTGCCGAGGAACGGTATCCGACTCATGTTGTCTCTCTCTCTCCTGAGTCTTAGGACACATGTCCTTAGACAGAGAGGTCCCACGTACCATCGGAACCAATCCCCTCTTGGATTGTTCCATGTTGAATCGCTTCAACACTTTATCAATGTATGTACTCTGGGAGAGTCCAACAGCTTTCTAGATCTATCCCGGTAGATCTTTATTCCAAGAATAAAGGCTGCTGTCTCCAGATCTTTCATGAGAATTTTAATGAAGCCAAGCTTTCACCGACGTTAGCATGGGAATGTCATTGCCTATAAGCACTCGTCGTCGACATAAAGGACAATAAAAGTAAGTGCTCTCCCTCTACTAACCTTCTTGTATACACAAGGGTCATCTGCATTTTGCACGAAATCATATTCTTTTATGATCTCATCAAAACGCTG
>SKCR01049477.1:0-52723 GCA_019454045.1 Zanthoxylum bungeanum | reverse complement strand
TGTGGAATTAATTGGATTGAATTCGAATCGGACACAAAAATCCCCTCCATTGCCAAGAGCTTAGAGCATGTAATTGGGTTTGATTTTAATCAAAATGTGTTGGACATGATGATGAAAATGACATGATTGATTGTATAAATTGATATTTTAGAAATGTTAATTTGGGTAATTAATCATGTTATACACTTTAGTAATTAAATTGTGAATTTGGAATTTTATGATTTAATTATTTTGGGCCTATTTTGTGAAATTGGGCTTAATTGTTGTAATTGGGCTTGTTGGACTTTGTTGTACAAAGTTGGGTTTAGGCCAAATGGATTGGATCCAATTGGGCCCAAAACCGCATCCATAAAGCCCAAATGCGACTTAATGGACCTTTAAAGTTTAATTGGGCCTAATGGGCCAAAATTGATTTATGGGCTTATGGGGTAACTCCCGGATTGGATTTGGGTTATTCGGTTTGACCCGAGTTAACCAAAGTCCACGCCTTAAGAAATTAATTAAAAGCCCATTGGACTTTAATTAAATTAACGTTGGACGTAATCGGGCTTTGAGACCCGTTGCGATTAAATTTGGAATTTAAGTCGTAAAAGTTCATTATTAAAGTGTAGTATTTAACTTGAATTAAATATGAAAATTAGAATTGAATGCATATTAAATTGGATTTAATGATGTAGTTTAATTTAATTCGAGAATATGTACTTTGAGTACTTATTCGCAAAAATGAGTTTGACTCGAGCAAAATCAAATCGTTGTTTGAACATTGGATGATCACTAATTATCAAATTAATTAATTTGATTAGATTGATTGATAACATGCTTATGTGAATACATGGTTGCGATGCATGAATAATGTATATCAGATGATATTAGAAGGGTGAGACAATTTTAGAAATTGTTGTAATAATTTGATTTATTAATTGGAGACCTGCGTGTCCAGCCTTATACCACTCCATATCTTTGTATTCTCTTCTCACCTATTCCCCTCAAGTAAATGAGTGTTTCATTTCTTAGAAGTAAGTGTAGTGTAACGGGTAGAAGTGATACTTGTGCTAGCGGGAGAGAGAAATGGAGAGATTTGATCTAGGATCAATGTGTAAAGTATCCTCCGCATATCATTATTTATTTTTCATATGCGCTTTATTTGTGTTTAGAATGCATGTTTAAGGGTGTGTGATGATGAGACCATAACAAATAATAAATTGGTTTCCAATTTGCACTCGAAAAACCCTCGCATAATATTAAGCGTTTTTCCTTCCATTGAGTGATTCTACTCAAGATCCGAGACTGGCATTGGCTTGTTGGCCAAAGTCAAGGCCTTTGTCCGTCGAGGATGTGTTTGAATCACGAGAGCTTTGTTCCATGTCAGTGTCTTGTCCAAGTTGTGGTTTGTTGGCCAAAGTCAAGACCACTTCTTGTCCATCGACATTGATTACGAAGCTTTCCATGGTCAATGAGTCGTGACCGGCGTAAACACACACGTATAACGCAAGCGCACGTATCGTTCAAGTAGTATAAAAATATCGATCCCACGAGGACTTAATATCAAAAATATTAATTTTATGAGGTCAAACGATTACTAGTATCTAACAGATTGTTTGATTGATTGATTGAAATGGTGACGATTCTAAATTAAAAGCAAGTAAATAAAATTGTCGAAAATATGTTTTAAGAAAATTCAATATTAAAAACTATCTAGGGTTGTGATTTCTTACAATATCATTTTAAGATGAAGTGGTTATCTTAAAGTTGGGTAATATATTGATTCATTAACCTGGAACACTAAATTATGTGTAAGCCTCTGTCGATGGTCAGACACAAATACCCAGTTTAACCCAATTGAACCATATGTCTATTTCAACAAATTATCTGGATTCATTAAGTTTAAGTTCCAATTATGGCTACCCCCGCCCGACAGGTATATTCCTATCCTGTAAGGAAATCTATTAAAGGGTTATCTATCCTCAAGGAAGATCGTGGGCTATTAAGTCTAAGGTCTTAAACCTAATCCCTATGTCTAGTTCATTTTAGATTTACCAGTTCAATTTTATTAATGGCCAGTTAATAAAAAGCATTAGGATTAAGACTCAATAAATAAACCTTTATATTACCCAAACTATAATTTAACCCCTTATAAACCGGTGATATTGGATTTCATCACAACCCCAGATAACTGGCTTAGTTACGACACATATTTACAGGTAGTAAAAACTTAAATAAAAGAAAAGACATAAAGTAAAATACTAAAATTAAATACTGAAAAGTAAATGCTGAAAGTAAATTGCTGAAAAGTAAATTGCTGAAAGGTAAATTGCTGAAAAGTAAATAAAGTAAAATTACAATAAAAGAAAATGCTGAGGTAAAAGGATCCACTTTTATTATTTCTATTTAGATATCTCCCTTAATATAATATATTACTTTGCATGATAATTACCAACCAGCCATATAGGCGGTATCCAGATTATGTCAAATTACCGAGAAAACTGCTTGTCCAATTTGTTCTTCTGAAGACGTTGAGGAAAAGGTGGAGGTGGAGTGATCTGTTCTTTTTCCTTTGCTTCTTTTTCCTCCATCTGTTGCTTTGTTTCTTTTGGAACTTCCTCAGCAGCTGTTTTGACTCCAACATCTTTGTTGATTTCAGTACCGCTTTTTAACATGATGGCATGACATTGTTCCTTCCCCATGTTTCTTGGATTTGGCTCTGTGTTGCTAGGAAGGGTACCTGGCGGTCTGTAACTCTGAGCATTTGCCAGTTGTCCCATTTGATTCTCCAGTGCTTTAATAGAAGCAGATTGACTTGAATTAATGTTGCTTGGGATTGAAACATAACATCGTATTTTGCTTCTTGCTTTTTGAACATCTCTACAAACCATTCTTTCATTTCTGGTTCTTTTTCATGCTCCTGGCCTTTATTCTGCTGGTGGAATCCAGGTGGTGGATAGTTTTGATGTTGGCCTGAATTGTTGCTCCATGCTAAATTAGGATGATTCCTCCACCCTGGGTTGTAGGTGTTGGAATATGGATTGTTCCCCTGTCTGTTGAAATTATTGACATAATTCACCGTCTCTTCATGCTGAACTGGTTCTGGTGCTCCTTATATGATGAACTTGTGGATCCACCATTAAACTTCATGTTAAGAGTTTCCAGATTTTTGCAAATCATATCCAGCTTGACATTCAGTGCTGTGTTGGCTCCAACTTCATAAATTCCTGCAATTCTTTGGATCATGCTCCTTTCTGTTGGCCACAAAGAATTATTGTTGGCCATTTCTTCGATTAGGTCCCAGGCTTGATCTTCTCCTTTTGCCATCAAGGCTCCTCCAGCAGCCATCGATTGTGGTTCTCATTATTCCAGAAAGCCCATTATAGAATGTTTGGACTTGAAGCCATTTTGGAATCTCATGGTGAGGACATTTCCGGAGTAAATCTTTGTACCTTTCCCAAGCTTCGCAGAGGGATTCTGAATCTTGTTGTACAAAGGATGTGATGTCATTCCTCAGTTTTCCGATTCTGGCTGGTGGAAAGTATTTTGCAAGAAATTTGGTGGCTAAAGTGTTCCAAGTTGTGATAGAACCTGCTGGTAGTGAATGTAGCCAAGCTTTAGCTCTGTCCTTCAAGGAGTATGGAAAAACTCACAGTCTCATTGCTTCTTCCGCTTCTCGGTTGTAATTAAAAGGCCACAAACTTCAGGAAGTTGCTGATGTGGGAATTAGGATCTTCAGTTGCATTCCCCCCGAATTGAACTGACTGCTGAATCATCTGAATGCATGTTTTGATGTCACACGCATTTGCTGGTAAGAGAGGAAGTACAATACAGGAAATGAGTCTGTCAACCACCGGAATGGTTCTGTCTCGAATGGGAATTGGTGGTGCAACGTTCCTTGGATCAGGTTCCATGTTGACTAAAGCTTCTTGGCCTTCTCGCCTTTCCTTTCTCAAATGTCTAATGGTTCTTTCAATTTCTGGGTCAAGCGGTCGGAGTTCAAAGCTTCTGGTTCGTCTCATGAAGTTTCTGAGAACCTGAAACACAAGAAAACAAAAACAATAAGTAAAAAGAAAATTAGATACAAGTAAAGGTATTAACACCTAAACTAATAGTAGAAGATAATAAGTCCCCGGCAACGGCGCCAAAAACTTGACCGGCGTAAACACACACGTATAACGCAAGCGCACGTATCGTTCAAGTAGTATAAAAATATCGATCCCACGAGGACTTAATATCAAAAATATTAATTTTATGAGGTCAAACGATTACTAGTATCTAACATATTGTGATTGATTGATTTGAAATGGTGACGATTCTAAATTTAAAAGCAAGTAAATAAAATTGTCGAAAATATGTTTTAAGAAAATTCAATATTAAAAACTATCTAGGGTTGTGATTTCTTCCAATATCATTTTAAAGATGAAGTGGTTATCTTAAAGTTGGGTAATATATTGATTTATTAACCTGGAACACTAAATTATGTGTAAGCCTCTGTCGATGGTCAGACACAAATACCCAGTTTAACCCAATTGAACCATATGTCTATGTCAACCAAATTATCTGGATTCATTAAGTTTAAGTTCCAATTATGGCTACCCCCGCCCGACAGGTATATTCCTATCCTGTAAGGAAATCTATTAAAGGGTTATCTATCCTCAAGGAAGATCGTGGGCTATTGAGTCTAAGGCTGAAACCTAAAATCCCTATGTCTAGTTCATTTTAAGTTTACCAGTTCAATTTAATTAATGGCCAGTTAATGAAAAAGCATTAAGTTTAAGACTCAATAAATAAATCTTTATATTACACAAGCTATAATCTAACCCTTATACAACGGTGATATTGGATTTCATCACAACCCCAGATAACTGGCTTAGTTACGACACATATTTACAGGTGGTAAAAAAAACTTAAATAAAATAAAAGACATAAAGTAAAATAGTGAAAATGAAATACTGAAAAGTAAATGCTAAAAGTAAATGCTGAATTAAATACTGAAAATTAAATACTGAAAGTAAATTGCTGAAAGTAAATTACTGAAAAGTAAATTGCTGAAAAGTAAATTGCTGAAAGTAAATTACTGAAAAGTAAAAACTGAAAATTAAGAAAGAAAAGTACTGTGCGTAAAAGTAAATTGCGGAAAGTAAAAACTGAAAAGTAAAGAAAAGAAATGCGAAAGCGAAAATTAATTACTAAAAGCTATAAATAAACAAACAAGATACAATCTTCTTAGTATTCTTAAGGAATTCCTTAGAAGAAAGTATGAATTTTACAAATGAAATGGCTTGGTATTTATAGGCAAAATTTTGCCACCATCAAATCATCAATCAATTCTCCACCAATCCATTATTAATTTCCCACTAATTACTCCACCAAATCCATATTGCTCCACTAATTGCTTATCTTGTTTGGTGGTGATTTGATAATTTTTATTAATTATTTATTAATTAATATTTGCTTTGAAAATGATTGATAATGACTTTTAATAATTACACTCCACACACTTCTGGATGGTTCATCAATTTCGGTCATGAAATCTTCAGAATTCGAAAATATTTTCTCTTTCAAAGTTGTAGATCGTTGAATCTTTCTTTACAATCCGATATCTGAGTAAAAAGTTATGCCCAAAATACGACAGATGCGCAAAACTGGAATTTCCAAAACTGCACTTCGTCAAAACGCCCTTTCAAGTTTCCAATCTCCAAAATTAATATATCAAGTCCAATAATTGCCCTTATTTGATCCACATTTCATCCTAAATTATTTCATTGAGACCCGATATTATTTTATCTGCAAAATAAACTAAAACACATCAAAACATTCATCAAACCCGAGAAACTAAACAAAATATTAAGTTAAAGGGGCGGTAAATATTGATATATTTTCCGCTCATCACACCCCCAAACCTAACATTTTGCTAGTCCTCGAGCAAAACAACAAAATAAATACAAGAAACAATTAGAATTAAACTAAGCCACTTTCGTAGGGATCACGGTTGCATTTAGCATATGCAACAAGCCTTTAAACCCCTAGGTGTCCCTAGTGGACGAGTTATAGTCTCGTGAGGGCTTACAGCAACGATACCCACAAACGTTTTACAAAAGTAAAAAGATAATAAAACTAATGCACACAAAAGCAAAAAGACAAGAGAAAAGAGAATAAAGAAGTTAGTGACTAATCAGGTGAAACTTCTACTCCAAGTTACTAGTTGTTTTGTTTTATTCTAAATTACTGAATAAGTAAATTCTCCGTTATTTTTACCATTCTTCATATACACAGCCAACAAAATATTAAACAACTCATTTTTGCCCACAACAGTCATAAGTGCAGTTGATAAGAGAGTAATATTTTTGTCCTAAAGTTCTATCAGATTTCACACCTTTTTGGAGCAATGGAATAATTTTTCTGATTTTTCTGATTTTTTTCTTTGATTTTTCTCTATTTTTTATTTATATACAATATCTTCCGTCTATGTAGCGAGCTTTGGGTCGGTGGCTCCCAAACCAGTTGGTTTTAGGGCACCAGGTGTTAAGACACCCCTACGGACTTAATTACCCAGACTTCAGATATAAATATATTTTTGCAGCATCTTTGATCCATGTAGCGAGTGTTGGGCCAGTGACTCCCAAACCAGTTGGTTTTAGGGCACTAGGTGTTAAAACACCCTTACAGACTTAATAACTCGGATCTCGGACGTTTTTTTTTTTTTTTTTTACTCCATTGCTTTTTAAGATGTTTCTTCCAATTAAACTAGAGCACTGAATATTACAAACTTTTCAATTTAGCTCATGTCTGTATGTTACCATGTATGTTGATAATATCTGTCAACTGAGCATATGAAGATTCATTTTAGTCAATTTTATGGAGAATTTACAAATTAAATAATTCAAAAGGAAATAAACAAAAATTAACTTGTTTCGAAATAGGTTTGAGATACGTCTCAGGAGTGGAAAATCCTTACTCAGCTACCTCTTACCAATTTCACCTTTTTAGTCAGAATAAAAACACAAAAACGCAAAATATTTTTGTAATTTTTTTAAAAAATTTTCAATTTTTTTGTATTTTTCGAAAAATTTTGAACTAAAAATAAAAATAACATACAAACTAAAAACAAGGTACTGATCAACTAATTCCCTCCCCCAAACCTAAATGAGACATTGTCCCCAATGTCTTAAACAGTAAAAGGAGAGTTAAGAAGGTCGTACCTGGTTAGCTGAAATCTACAGGAAATTAAAGGTTAAGATCCAGATTAATCCGACGCCTCTTACCACGATCGTCCTCGGACCAATTTATCTTTGAAATGATAGGGTCAACTTGTGGTTCATAAGCTATGAGTTGGTCTATTAGATCTGGAGCAGTTCTGGCAGTAAAGAAGTTCTTTTAAAGGTTTTGACACGAACCCATTTCTCCGGGCATCATCAAGAAACACACAAAGAAAATCATAAAATCCATCAACATTGTACAGCCCAATGGTTTTGGTGTATGTTCAGGTTCGCCCAAGATAGTACAATAAAATTTCCTCCAATGTACCCAAGCCACCTGGCAAAGCGATAAAAGCATCAGCACGGTTAATCATTTCTACCAGTCGTTCAGACATACCTGACACGATCAGTTCCTCGCCGTTTGATGATCCAATAAGATTTGCCTCTGCCAAGGGTTTTGGAATGATTCCCAAAACATGACTGCCTCCTTCCTGTACAGCCCTTGAAACGATCCCCATAAGTCCAAGATTTCCTCCGCCATATACTAAGTGCATATTCCTTGCAGCTAAGACTCGACCCAATTCCTGTGCTGCTTCTATGTATTGTGGTTTAGTACCAACACTACTACCGCAAAACACACAAATATTTTCAAATCGTCTTCTTGAAGTGGCTTCCATGTTTTATATGTATTCCTTTCTCAACTCTGGATGTATTCAAAAGTACAATAACGGGCTGAATTTATAGTTCCTGAAAAGGGTGAGTAAAAATAGCACAAGTATCTTCCAAGGACGATTGTTAGCTAAACAACAAAAGAAATCGTGAATAGTCAAAAGGTCTGGATCCTGTCGGAGAAAATAAAAAAAACAACAAAACAAATCACAATTATTAAGAAAAGACAAAGAGATATAATATGTACAAAAATTTACGGCTTGATTGACGTCTATGCGTCAGGGACAAGCTTCCCATCCAATTTTCTTATAAATTGGCAAACAGGGTCTTTTTGAGTCAGATTCCCGAGACTTAACTGTTGTCTTTCCTTTTTGAAATTGTGTATGTAATTTGCGAATGGCTATATGAACATATCCACTGGGATGCGTCTCAAGAGTCGAAGATATATCATCTAAAGACTCCTTACTCAAGCCATCCCTAATGAAGTTAATTTTGTCTTCGCGATTATCAGACACCATTCCTAAAGAACGACAACGAGTGTTGCAATTAAATCGTGCACATTTGAAACAAACACCCATTTGCTTAGCTCTACGTTTCTTTGCATATGTGCTTCTTCCAAAACCAGGCAGATGTGAAATAAAAGAGTCAGAAGACTCACCTGCCAATCGGACTCGTGCTTCAATTACCCAACGAATATCATTAGGCACACCATGGATCGTCAGTAGTCTCATCCGTTCCAAGCGAGCTTTGTAAACTTTCATCATAGATTTTTGAGGGAGAGAAGGAAATTGCTTGCGAAGATTTGCGAGAGCTTCTTCCATATTGAAATGACTAAACCTGCAAAAATTAAACACACAAAAATAAACACACCAAATCACAATATATACACAAATTGCATGGGTTGCCTCCCTGCTAGCGCTAAGTTTAAAGTCGTCAGCCAGACTTGACTTCTCGAACGTTAGGCTAGATCTGAAAGTGTGACACTTTCTTTTTGTCGCTCAAATGATTCTCCCCAGTAGTGCTTGACACGCTTGTTTTTAACCTTGAAAGTTTTGTTAGCGTCAGGATCATGTATCTCAATGGCTCTATTTGGTAAAACTTTGGTGATCACAAATGGACCTGACCACCGTGATTTTGGCTTCCATGGGAAGAATTTCACCCTTGATTTGTTTAACAGTACCTTCTGCCCTGGTTCCAGTTGTATGCGCACTAACTTCTCATCATGTCTCTTCTTGCCCTTTTCTTTGTACAATTTGGCATCCTCAAAAGGCTGATTGTGAAATTCCTCCAATTCGTTGAGTTGGTGGAACTTTTTCTCTTCTGTTGCTTGTAGTGCAAGAATTGGCTCCTTCAGTACAAAAGACGCTTTATCTTTAGGCTCCACAGGCAATTGACATGTTTTAAGTTTGTCAGTAGAACTTTGTCTTTCATCAGAGTTCTGAATGTACTGTGTATCACATTGAGTTTGAAACATTCCTTCTCATTCTTTTCATCATCTGGGAAATTCATGGCCTTGAAAACATTGAATGTTACTTCTTGGTCATGTACCCTCATGGTTAGTTCTCTTTTTGTACATCAATAATGGTTCGACCTGTAGCCAAGAATGGTCTCCCAAGGATGATTGGCACGTCTGCGTCTTCCTCCATATCAAGGACAATAAAATCTGCTGGGAAAATGAATTTGTCAACCTTGACCAGCACATCCTCAACTACGCCTCTTGGAAATACGAGCGTTCTATCAGCAAGTTGCAGTGAGACTGAAGTTGGCATTGTTTCTCCAATCTGTAATTTCCTGAAAATAGAGAAAGGCATCAAGTTAACACTCGCACCTAAATCACACAAAGCCTTACCAAAGTTATGTTCTCCTATGACGCAAGGAACAGTGAAACTGCCAGGATCTTTCAACTTTGGGGGAAGTTTCCTCTGAATGATGGCACTGCATTCTTCTGTTAATGCTACTGTCTCGTAATCTCCCAATCTCCGTTTTCGTGAAAGAATATCTTTCATGAATTTGGCATAGGTGGGCATTTGTTCCAACGCTTCTGCAAATGGAATGTTGATATGCAGCTTTTTGAAGATCTCCAGGAACCGAGAAAACTGCTTGTCCAATTTGTTCTTCTGAAGACGTTGAGGAAAAGGTGGAGGTGGAGTGATCTGTTCTTTTTCCTTTGCTTCTTTTTCCTCCATCTGTTGCTTTGTTTCTTTTGGAACTTCCTCAGCAGCTGTTTTGACTCCAACATCTTTGTTGATTTCAGTACCGCTTTTTAACATGATGGCATGACATTGTTCCTTCCCCATGTTTCTTGGATTTGGCTCTGTGTTGCTAGGAAGGGTACCTGGCGGTCTGTAACTCTGAGCATTTGCCAGTTGTCCCATTTGATTCTCCAGTGCTTTAATAGAAGCAGATTGACTTTGAATTAATGTTGCTTGGGATTGAAACATAGCATCGTATTTTGCTTCTTGCTTTTTGAACTTCTATTCTCTGCAAACCATCTTCATTTCTGGTTCTTTTTCATGCTCCTGGCCTTTGTTCTGCTGGTGGAATCCAGGTGGTGGATAGTTTTGATGTTGGCCTGAATTGTTGCTCCATGCTAAATTAGGATGATTCCTCCACCCTGGGTTGTAGGTGTTGGAATATGGATTGTTCCCCTGTCTGTTGAAATTGTTGACATAATTCACCGTCTCTTCATGCTGAACTGGTTCTGGTGCTCCTTTATATGATGAACTTGTGGATCCACCATTAACCTTCATGTTAAGAGTTTCCAGATTTTTGCAAATCATATCCAGCTTGACATTCAGTGCTGTGTTGGCTCCAACTTCATAAATTCCTGCAATTCTTTGGATCATGCTCCTTTCTGTTGGCCACAAGAATTATTGTTGGCCATTTCTTCGATTAGGTCCCAGGCTTGATCTTCTCCTTTTGCCATCAAGGCTCCTCCAGCAGCAGCATCGATTGTGGTTCTCATTATTCCAGAAAGCCCATTATAGAATGTTTGGACTTGAAGCCATTTTGGAATCTCATGGTGAGGACATTTCCGGAGTAAATCTTTGTACCTTTCCCAAGCTTCGCAGAGGGATTCTGAATCTTGTTGTACAAAGGATGTGATGTCATTCCTCAGTTTTCCGGTTCTGGCTGGTGGAAAGTATTTTGCAAGAAATTTGGTGGCTAAAGTGTTCCAAGTTGTGATAGAACCTGCTGGTAGTGAATGTAGCCAAGCTTTAGCTCTGTCCTTCAAGGAGTATGGAAAAACTCGCAGTCTCATTGCTTCTTCGCTTCTCGGTTGTAATTAAAAGTGCCACAAACTTCAGGAAGTTGCTGATGTGGGAATTAGGATCTTCAGTTGCATTCCCCCCGAATTGAACTGACTGCTGAATCATCTGAATGCATGTTTTGATGTCACACGCATTTGCTGGTAAGGGAGGAAGTACAATACAGGAAATGAGTCTGTCAACCACCGGAATGGTTCTGTCTCGAATGGGAATTGGTGGTGCAACGTTCCTTGGATCAGGTTCCATGTTGACTAAAGCTTCTTGGCCTTCTCGCCTTTCCTTTCTCAAATGTCTAATGGTTCTTTCAATTTCTGGGTCAAGCGGTCGGAGTTCAAAGCTTCTGGTTCGTCTCATGAAGTTTCTGAGAACCTGAAACACAAGAAAACAAAAACAATAAGTAAAAAGAAAATTAGATACAAGTAAAGTATAACACCTAAACTAATAGTAGAAGATAAATAAGTCCCCGGCAACGGCGCCAAAAACTTGACCGGCGTAAACACACACGTATAACGCAAGCGCACGTATCGTTCAAGTAGTATAAAAATATCGATCCCACGAGGACTTAATATCAAAAATATTAATTTTATGAGGTCAAACGATTACTAGTATCTAACATATTGTTTGATTGATTGATTTGAAATGGTGACGATTCTAAATTTAAAAGCAAGTAAATAAAATTGTCGAAAATATGTTTTAAGAAAATTCAATATTAAAAACTATCTAGGGTTGTGATTTCTTCCAATATCATTTTAAAGATGAAGTGGTTATCTTAAAGTTGGGTAATATATTGATTCATTAACCTGGAACACTAAATTATGTGTAAGCCTCTGTCGATGGTCAGACACAAATACCCAGTTTAACCCAATTGAACCATATGTCTATGTCAACCAAATTATCTGGATTCATTAAGTTTAAGTTCCAATTATGGCTACCCCCGCCCGACAGGTATATTCCTATCCTGTAAGGAAATCTATTAAAGGGTTATCTATCCTCAAGGAAGATCGTGGGCTATTGAGTCTAAGGCTGAAACCTAAAATCCCTATGTCTAGTTCATTTTAGTTTTACCAGTTCAATTTTATTAATGGCCAGTTAATGAAAAAGCATTAAGTTTAAGACTCAATAAATAAATCTTTATATTACACAAGCTATAATCTAACCCTTATACAACGGTGATATTGGATTTCATCACAACCCCAGATAACTGGCTTAGTTACGACACATATTTACAGGTGGTAAAAAAAACTTAAATAAAATAAGACATAAGTAATACTGAAAATGAAATACTGAAAAGTAAATGCTAAAAGTAAATGCTGAAATTAAATACTGAAAATTAAATACTGAAAGTAAATTGCTGAAAGTAAATTACTGAAAAGTAAATTGCTGAAAAGTAAATTGCTGAAAGTAAATTACTGAAAAGTAAAAACTGAAAATTAAAGAAAGAAAAGTATTGTGCGTAAAAGTAAATTGCATAAAGTAAAAACTGAAAAGTAAAGAAAAGAAATGCGAAAGCGAAAATTAATTACTAAAAGCTATAAATAAACAAACAGATACAATCTTCTTAGTATTCTTAAGGAATTCCTTAGAAGAAAGTATGAATTTTACAAATGAAATGGCTTGGTATTTATAGGCAAAATTTTGCCACCATCAAATCATCAATCAATTCTCCACCAAATCCATTATTAATTTCTCCACTAATTACTCCACCAAATCCATATTGCTCCACTAATTGCTTATCTGTGTTGTGTGGTGATTTGATAATTTTTATTAATTATTTATTAATTAATATTTGCTTTGAAAATGATTGATAATGACTTTTAATAATTACACTCCACACACTTCTGGATGGTTCATCAATTTCGGTCATGAAATCTTCAGAATTCGAAAATATTTTCTCTTTCAAAGTTGTAGATCGTTGAATCTTCTTTAATCTGGCACTTGAATCAGCTCAATCCGATATCTGAGTAAAAAGTTATGCCCAAATATGACAGATGCGCAAAACTGGAATTTCCAAAACTGCACTTCGTCAAAACGCCCTTTCAAGTTTCCAATCTCCAAAATTAATATATCAAGTCCAATAATTGCCCTTATTTGATCCACATTTCATCCTAAATTATTTCATTGAGACCCGATATTATTTTATCTGCAAAATAAACTAAAACACATCAAAACATTCATCAAACCCGAGAAACTAAACAAAATATTAAGTTAAAGGGGCGGTAAATATTGATATATTTTCCTCTCATCAAGTCGCGCTTGACTGGGATCACTAAGTTTGTTGTGCCAAAGCCAAGGCTTAGTTGATTCAGAGGAAAAAAGGTTAGGTAATACATTGGATGTATTTGCATATATAGATATATGTTTCGGACTTGGATGTCCCCCTACCGGATCTAGGAATTGGATTGGATCCAATCGATCTTAGAGATCTACCTAGTTAATTATCATACAATTTGTTGGCCAAAGTCAAGATTGTGTGATATTTAACGGGATCCTAGCCTACTAGGAAACGCGGTTTCCCGAGTACTCGACATAGGGTTAGAGGCTCGCCGAAAAATAGTGGGAGGCAAGAATTGAATTTGTAATATTCGTTTAATTACTTGCCATACACGCTCAAACAAATATCATTCGTCAAATCATTAAATGTTAGTGGACTAATATTTAAATTGTTGTTTTAATAAATAGTTGAACTATATTCAAACTATTCATTTATAGTTGATTTTATAATTGGATTATAGTAATCAATATAAATGATTTTAATATATTAAATTATAGTTGATTAAACAGTTGGACTATTGTAATCATTATAATAAATAGTACCGAAATCGTTGATTAAATAGTTGGACTATTAAAATCAAGATATAATTGAAAGATTGACATTTAAAACATAATCCTAGGGAAAATGTATTTAAATGGTTTAATTTTCAAATTGGGAATAAAATTTCAGGATGGTCCTGGAAAAATAATAAGTTACTTTATTTGATCAATTAACATATTATGTCTAAGCCCGGAGTTAAGCAAATAGTAGAGCATAATCTTTGGAAGATTTATGTGATGATAACTTAAGTGTTTAATCCATTAAGCTTGTCGCAGTAGACTCCTTATTTATTTCTGGATCAGAACTAAGGATTAGATCCTTAATGAAATTGAAGGATCTTCATAAATCTATCTTTAGATTTTAGAAGTACTAAATTGCAATAAATAACTCTTGGAGAGTTAATGACTATTCTCAATAAGATAAAGTCAAACTTTGCAATTAGACAAGTTGCGCAAGGCGCACCTTACTTCGATATTCTAGAAACCCGAGGCTGGGCCAAAGGCTACTTGAATATGAAAAGGGCAAAGGCAAAATCATTATAATCTTCTGGGAAGATAAATGACATATCCTAAAATGTCTACCTAAATGTGGCAAACGGGATCGCGGAAGCGTGACTGCCGTTTGGACAAGCAGACATGAAGGAATTGAAGACGAGCAAGGCTCTGACTTCAACTATGTTTGTCATAAATATATTCACTACTAGTATTAAAATTGGATTTTAGATACTTAGTGTGATACATAAATATATATTGATGTTCAGAATCTGTTATGAATAGGATACTGACTTCAGTAGAGATTTATCTGCGATCTGGAAACGGGACGAAAGTCGCTGTTTCAACCGTAGATACCTAAGTTTAGGAACTACCTTCGGGTGTGTACTTAAATTAGGAAACTGTTATAATGTAACTAGTTTGACTAGAAACATTATCTCTATATCAGTGTTTAACCCGCTGAGGGTGAACCTTTATATTCTAGAACACTAAAGTGTTTTATTATATAAAGATGATATTGAGATAAACACATTAGATGTGAATAACAGAGTTTATATTTTGAATATAATAAATCTCAAATATATAACATGACAAACAAACAACTCAAATTGATTTGATCAGATGAAACTAATTGTGGTATTGTTGTCTGAGACACAATCAAAAAGACTCGTATATCCACGCTTTTGAAGAGTGGATACTAGGACTGATTTGATCATATTCAAATAAAGTCTACGAATCTAGTTTATTGGGCAAAGTGTCTAAAACACCTTTACTTGGTAAAAGTGCAAACGCCACCGACCTGTTAGCCCTAGTTCATAGTGAAGCAAGTGGGCCCATGTCTAGCTAGGCTAGAGGTGGATATGAATATTACGTGACTTTCACGGATGTGGCATCGCGTTATGGTTATGTGTTTCTTTTGAAGAACACAAATAGGAAACTTTAAAGTTTCCACACGAAATAGACAAACAGATCGGTTAGTATTAAACCGTCACGGTAAGACCGTAATGGAAATTACTTAAGTAATAAGTTTCTAGTATACTTGAAAGAGTAAAGTATTCTTTCAATGAGGACTCCTCCCGGAGCACGTCAGTTTGACGGTGTGTCCGAACGAAGAATCCAAATTTTGTTGGACATGATAAGGTTAATCATGAGTCGCTCTGAGCTACCATTTCCTTCAAGGGATAAGCTTTAAACAGCGCAGAACTTATTTAGAATAAGGTTCCATAATAATCTGTTTGACAGATATCATATTAGATATGAACGGGAAAGAAACCGTGTTTCACATTCCTGATAATTTGGGAATGCTAGGCATATGTTTGGATGATACCAAACTAAAACACAAATTGGATAAGTTCCAATTGTAGGTTATCCTAGGGATACCATAAGTATTATACTTATACACCTCACAAGAGAACAATTAGATTGTTGCTCACCATGCGGTTTTCCTAAGAGGAATACCGATATGCAGTGGTAAATTGGAGGATAGTAATACTCGATGAAATCAGAGTAATACTATTCCAAGCATCGATTCCTAATGGAACATAAATAGTTCATCAAGGATGAAACTATTGCCATTAATCTTCAAATACACAAGAACCACGTATGTCGGAGAGAGTCAGAAAACAACCTGGGGTATGGGTTTCTGATCTCACCTCGTAAAGATGTTAATCGTTTGAGGAATACCAACTGACTACGTATGAGGAAGTGATACAAGGTATCGACTCCCTATTATGACAAAGTGTCATGATATCTGAAATGGATTCCATGTAAATCAACAAGTTTGGATACTAGTTGATGTACCGCAAGGCATTATGCCTATTGGTACTATATTAGTCTTCAAAGAAGACATACATGGATGGCAACATACCAACGTATAAAGCTAGGCTTTTAGCAGAAAGGTATCGTTATCAACATTGTGTTGATTACAATTCAACCTTTTAACTGTTGCCACGGTAAATCTATTTGGATAATGCAAGCATTAGGTTCTTGGAATTGTCGTTTTGATGTGATCATAATGGTTTATGATTTAATTCAAAACGAAATGATTCTTATGTATATAAGAGGGTTAGTGGGAGCGCACTGCCAATCACTGTCCTATAAAATAATGATAATATGTCATTTCTTGGAAATGATATTCCCATAATAACTATCGCCGAAAGTTTGGCTTTTGAATACTCTCCGAGAAATCGTACATTGAAAAATGTATGCGACCTGGTGTCTCATACGCTTTAAGCATATGGATTCACAAACAGGCCAATCCGAGTGATAGTCACTGGATTGAAGTTAAGAACATACTTAGTATCTTAAAAAACTAACCATGCTGTCTTATACTATGGAGATGGAGAACTTGAAGTGACTGGGATCACTGTAGCAAGTTTCCTAACCGATAAAAATGACTATAAGTCGCAAAAGGTACTATACAATTTGAATAACGGAACAATGAGCTGGAAATCTTCCAAGCAAGATACTGCTAACCGAATAAACAACAAATGCGGGTTATTGCTGCAGCTGAGGCGGCAATAGAAGCCTTCTGGGTCGATAATAAATGAAATTAGATTAGATATAATTCTGTTAGCAGCTGAGCTAGGCGTCAGCACAGGCTAAAGAATTAATGGTCTCATCAACGATCCAGATACATACTTCGATATTCATCTGATTCGTTCGGATCATACAACGTGACGATTTAAGGATCAAATAAATCGCGTCAGACGATAATCATGCAAATCCGCTGACGAAAGTCTTTTCTCAGCAGTTTGAGCCAACCGTATATAGTTAGGGTGTAAGAAACTCGAGTGACTGACTATAGGTCAAGTGGGAGATTGTTTGACAATTATGACCCATAGCGTCACTATTTGTACAGATCATTGTGTTGTTGTACAAATTAATTATGTGACAAAGGAGATTGCACTCTTATCATTTGTGATTAGATCACCTAGATGTATAAATGATGAGAGGTCCCTATGATTTGTTCCTGGACGGAGAATGATATGAGACAGTATCAGTCAACGAAGGATAAATCATTAAATATCCCTAGTCAGAGCATTGTCGAGATTGGACATCGATAAATGCGTAAGAGACTAGTATTACACTTGTGCGTATTGTGAGGGCACAACGGCATAGTTCTCATATATTTGGGTATATGATACTCATGCAAGTGTAATAGGAGGTTGTGTTTTACCGATGGTACGGGAAACAGCTTCGCTCTGGATAGACCCCCTCGGAATTCCATTGGTAGTATGACTATATGTCTATGGAAGTCCGAAATCAAGGTAGGTGTATTTGGTCTTAACTTGAGACTTGCACCGCTAATACTTGCGACAATCAATATACTTTGGTTACGGTCGTTTAACAGGTTCTGTGTACGCCAATACTTGGTATATTGAGAATCGTAGTGTGTTTGGTGTGATGTCAAGATGGAAGTGTCACTCCAGTCATATGGAGATGATGGTCACGTAGGATACGGGACTGGTTCTCTTAAATACTGCAGCTATCGGGATAAAATGACAAGGTCAGGTTTATCTGATTATAGAGACTAGTTACCAGACATCTGACATGTGCTTCGTACGGGGCAGACACAATTCTAGCCCCAGGCCTAGCACGTGATCATTCGATACTGGATAGAAATACGCAATACTATGTATACTACGCCTGATATAGATCATTTATTCCTGTAAGGATATTTCCGGAGAATTGGGTAGGCATGACACTTTGCTAGAGGCCAACCTAGTCTTGTAAATCGGTATAAACGTAGTACTTGGTACTTACGTGATCGTATAGTCCGACGACTGAATTTACTGCCAACATATCCGGGGATCTCATGGGTCGCTTCCCAAAGATTCACCGATGACGTATGACTCGCACTCTAAATTAATCTGGGATTAATTAGAAGAGAGAGAAAATTAATCTGGGATTAATTGTGGAGATATTTTATCTGGGATAAAATATCATTTAAAGATAGATAACGATTAATTTGGAATTAATCGATTAATTAATATATTTGATATATTAAATGAAATTGGATTTCGACACGGAATTAAAATTAGATTTTAATTCGGGCGAACGAATTAATTCGTTAGCTATGTGAATAGTGATTTCGCTAGGCGTAATCATTCAATTACGATGCAACGGAAAATTCGTTAATTTGGAATTAGCGAACCCGAGCCCGGGATTATTTGCGAGCACATTCTCATTTTGAATTCGAGCGCGGCACGTAAGTCATCTCAAGCGTCAAATCGCTAGTCGCATCAAGCGTCAAATCACTTGTCACTTTGAGTGATGTGACTTGACAACTTGTGATTGATGTGATTGAGTGATGTTGGTGGTTGGAGCCATTTATGGCTTGACTTTTGAAATCCAAATTCATGGCAAATGCATTTGAAATTCAAATGTGTGTATAAGATACACAAATTTGGAATCAAACCAAATAACTCTCTCTTCCTTTCATCTCTCTCATCCTCACGCCCAAGGGGCCAAATTTTCTGGTTTGCTCGGTTGTGACCGAAAATGAAGGGAAGCAAGAGTGGGATTTTATGGCAAAATCACAAGTGCTAGCACACTTACGAGACATGCGAAGGTGATAGGGAAGTCCACCCATGAGCCGAGAATCGTTCGACAAAGCTTGGAGCTCGACGAAGGAGCTCAAATGGCCCAAACCAGTGGGCTGTGAACTGCTCACTGCCGAGCAGTGAAGGAAGGAAGAAAACAGATTTTGTTGCCTCGTGCGTCTCTCAACCGATCGATGTAAGTATTCCGCAACTTCTTCGATTTGTATTCGCACATTTTTCATGCTTATTATTGATCTTCGGACCTTAATAGAAACCAACAATGACATCTAGAGCAAGGTTTGAGCATGACATGTTTAGGGCTTAAAATTTGGGTAAATTTTATTTGAGCATGATTTAATGAAATTGGATGAATGAATATGCTTAAATGTGTTTGAATTGAAGTTTGATTGGATCAATTTCAAGAAAATTGGATTGGATCATTTTTCCCCAAATTGTTGAGGCTTGGCCGAAACTTTAGAGCTCCAATTGTCTTGGTATTTTTTGATTTTGATTAATTGGATGAGTTAGAATCATTCGGGAATGTGATTTAATGTCGATTGTGGAATTAATTGGATTGAATTCGAATCGGACACAAAAATCCCCTCCATTGCCAAGAGCTTAGAGCATGTAATTGGGTTTGATTTTAATCAAAATGTGTTGGACATGTGATGATGAAAATGAGCATGATTGATTGTATAAATTGATATTTTAGAAATGTTAATTTGGGTAATTAATCATGTTATACACTTTAGTAATTAAATTGTGAATTTGGAATTTTATGATTTAATTATTTTGGGCCTATTTTGTGAAATTGGGCTTAATTGTTGTAATTGGGCTTGTTGGACTTTGTTGTACAAAGTTGGGTTTAGGCCAAATGGATTGGATCCAATTGGGCCCAAAACCGCATCCATAAAGCCCAAATGCGACTTAATGGACCTTTAAAGTTTAATTGGGCCTAATGGGCCAAAATTGATTTATAGGCTTATGGGGTAACTCCCGGATTGGATTTTGGTTATTCGGTTTGACCCGAGTTAACCAAAAGTCCACGCCTTAAGAAATTAATTAAAAGCCCATTGGACTTTAATTAAATTAACGTTGGACGTTAATCGGGCTTTGAGACCCGTTGCGATTAAATTTGGAATTTAAGTCGTAAAAGTTCATTATTAAAGTGTAGTATTTAACTTGGAATTAAATATGCAAATTAGAATTGAATGCATATTAAATTGGATTTAATGATGTAGTTTAATTTAATTCGAGAATATGTACTTTGAGTACTTATTCGCAAAAATGAGTTTGACTCGAGCAAAATCAAATCGTTGTTTGAACATTAGATGATCACTAATTATCAAATTAATTAATTTGATTAGATTGATTGATAACATGCTTATGTGAATACATGGTTGCGATGCATGAATAATGTATATCGGATGGATATTAGAAGGGTGAGACAATTTTAGAAATTGTTGTAATAAATTTGATTTATTAATTGGACCTGCGTGTCCAGCCTTATACCTCCATATTCTTTGTATTCTCTTCTCACCTATTCCCCTCAATGTAAATGAGGTTTCTTTAGAAGTGTAGTGTAACGGGTAGAAGTGATACTTGTGCTAGCGGGAGAGAGAAATTGAGAGATTTGATCTAGGATCAATGTGTAAAGTATCCATCCGCATATCATTATTATTTTTCATATGCGCTTTATTATGTGTTTAGAATGCATGTTTAAGGGTGTGTGATGATGAGACCTTAACAAAATAATAAATTGGTTGCCAATTTGCACTCGAAAAACCCTCGCATAATATTAAGCGTTTTTCCTTCCATTGAGTGATTCTCACTCAATATCCGAGACTGGCATTGGCTTGTTGGCCAAAGTCAAGGCCTTTGTCCGTCGAGGATGTGTTTGAATCACGAGAGCTTTGTTCCATGTCAGTGTCTTGTCCAAGTTGTGGTTTGTTGGCCAAAGTCAAGACCACTTCTTGTCCATCGACATTGATTACGAAGCTTTCCATGGTCAATGAGGTCGCGCTTGACTGGGATCACTAAGTTTGTTGTGCCAAAGTCAAGGCTTAGTTGATTCAGAGGAAAAAAGGTTAGGTAATACATTGGATGTATTGGCATATATAAGATATATGTTTCGGACTTGGATGTCCCCCTACCGGATCTAGGAATTGGATTGGATCCAATCGATCTTAGAGATCTACCTAGTTAATTATCATACAATTTGTTGGCCAAAGTCAAGATTGTGTGATATTTAACGGGATCCTAGCCTACTAGGAAACGCGGTTTCCCGAGTACTCGACATAGGGTTAGAGGCTCGCCGAAAAATAGTGGGAGGCAAGAATTGAATTTGCAATATTCGTTTAATTACTTGCCATACACGCTCAAACAAATATCATTCGTCAAATCAATTAAATGTTAGTTGGACTAATATTTAAATTGTTGTTTTAATAAATAGTTGAACTATATTCAAACTATTCATTTATAGTTGATTTTATAATTGGATTATAGTAATCAATATAAATGATTTTAATATATTAAATTATAGTTGATTAAACAGTTGGACTATTGTAATCATTATAATAAATAGTACCAAAATCGTTGATTAAATAGTTGGACTATTAAAATCAAGATATAATTGAAAGATTGACATTTAAAACATAATCCTAGGGAAAAGTATTTAATGGTTTAATTTTCAAATTGGGAATAAAATTTCAGGATGGTCCTGGAAAAATAATAAGTTACTTTATTTGATCAATTAACATATTATGTCTAAGCCCGGAGTTAAGCAAATAGTAGAGCATAATCTTTGGAAGATTTATGTGATGATAACTTAAGTGTTTAATCCATTAAGCTTGTCGCAGTAGACTCCTTAATTTCTGGATCAGAACTAAGGATTAGATCCTTAATGAAATTGAAGGATCTTCATAAATCTATCTTTAGATTTTAGAAGTACTAAATTGCAATAAATAACTCTTGGAGAGTTAATGACTATTCTCAATAAGATAAAGTCAAACTTTGCAATTAGACAAGTTGCGCAAGGCGCACCTTACTTCGATATTCTAGAAACCCGAGGCTTGGCCAAAGGCTACTTGAATATGAAAAGGGCAAAGGCAAAATCATTATAATCTTCTGGGAAGATAAATGACATATCCTAAAATGTCTACCTAAATGTGGCAAACGGGATCGCGGAAGCGTGACTGCCGTTTGGACAAAGCAGACATGAAGGAATTGAAGACGAGCAAGGCTCTGACTTCAACTATGTTTGTCATAAATATATTCACTACTAGTATTAAAATTGGATTTTAGATACTTAGTGTGATACATAAATATATATTGATGTTCAGAATCTGTTATGAATAGGATACTGACTTCAGTAGAGATTTATCTGCGATCTGGAAACGGGACGAAAGTCGCTGTTTCAACCGTAGATACCTAAGTTTAGGAACTACCTTCGGGTGTGTACTTAAATTAGGAAACTGTTATAATGTAACTAGTTTGACTAGAAACATTATCTCTATATCAGTGTTTAACCCGCTGAGGGTGAACCTTTATATTCTAGAACACTAAAGTGTTTTATTATATAAAGATGATATTGAGATAAACACATTAGATGTGAATAACAGAGTTTATATTTTGAATATAAATAAATCTCAAATATATAACATGACAAACAAACAACTCAAATTGATTTGATCAGATGAAACTAATTGTGGTATTGTTGTCTGAGACACAATCAAACAAGACTCGTATATCCACGCTTTTGAAGAGTGGATACTAGGACTGATTTGATCATATTCAAATAAAGTCTACGAATCTAGTTTATTGGGCAAAGTGTCTAAAACACCTTTACTTGGTAAAAGTGCAAACGCCACCGACCTGTTAGCCCTAGTTCATAGTGAAGCAAGTGGGCCCATGACTAGCTAGGCTAGAGGTGGATATGAATATTACGTGACTTTCACGGATGTGGCATCGCGTTATGGTTATGTGTTTCTTTTGAAGAACACAAATAGGAAACTTTAAAGTTTCCACACGAAATAGACAAACAGATCGGTTATAGTATTAAACCGTCACGGTAAGACCGTAATGGAAATTACTTAAGTAATAAGTTTCTAGTATACTTGAAAGAGTAAAGTATTCTTTCAATGAGGACTCCTCCCGGAGCACGTCAGTTTGACGGTGTGTCCGAACGGAGAAACCAAATTTTGTTGGACATGATAAGGTTAATCATGAGTCGCTCTGAGCTACCATTTCCTTCAAGGGATAAGCTTTAAACAGCGCAGAACTTATTTAGAATAAGGTTCCATAATAATCTGTTTGACAGATATCATATTAGATATGAACGGGAAAGAAACCGTGTTTCACATTCCTGATAATTTGGGAATGCTAGGCATATGTTTGGATGATACCAAACTAAAACCCAAATTGGATAAGTGCCAATTGTAGGTTATCCTAGGGATACCATAAGTATTATACTTATACACCTCACAAGAGAACAATTAGATTGTTGCTCACCATGCGGTTTTCCTAAGAGGAATACCGATATGCAGTGGTAAATTGGAGGATAGTAATACTCGATGAAATCAGAGTAATACTATTCCAAGCATCGATTCCTAATGGAACATAAATAGTTCATCAAGGATGAAACTATTGCCATTAATCTTCAAATACACAAGAACCACGTATGTCGGAGAGAGTCAGAAAACAAAATGGGGTATGGGTTTCTGATCTCACCTCGTAAAGATGTTAATCTTTTGAGGAATACCAACTGACTACGTATGAGGAAGTGATACAAGGTATCGACTCCCTATTATGACAAAGTGTCATGATATCTGAAATGGATTCTATGTAAATCAACAAGTTTGGATACTAGTTGATGTACCGCAAGGCATTATGCCTATTGGTACTATATTAGTCTTCAAAGAAGACATACATGGATGGCAACATACCAACGTATAAAGCTAGGCTTTTAGCGGAAAGGTATCGTTATCAACATTGTGTTGATTACAATTCAACCTTTTAACTGTTGCCACGGTAAATCTATTTGGATAATGCAAGCATTAGGTTCTTGGAATTGTCATTTTGATGTGATCATAATGGTTTATGATTTAATTCAAAACGAAATGATTCTTATGTATATAAGAGGGTTAGTGGGAGCGCACTGCCAATCACTGTCCTATAAAATAATGATAATATGTCATTTCTTGGAAATGATATTCCCATAATAACTATCGCCGAAAGTTTGGCTTTTGAATACTCTCCGAGAATCGTACATTGAAAAATGTATGCGACCTGGTGTCTCATACGCTTTAAGCATATGGATTCACAAACAGGCCAATCCGAGTGATAGTCACTGGATTGAAGTTAAGAACATACTTAGTATCTTAAAAAACTAACCATGCTGTCTTATACTATGGAGATGGAGAACTTGAAGTGACTGGGATCACTGTAGCAAGTTTCCTAACCGATAAAAATGACTAGAAGTCGCAAAAGGTATTATACAATTTGAATAACGGAACAGTGAGCTGGAAATCTTCCAAGCAAGATACTGCTACCGAATAAACAACAAACGGGTTATTGGTTATTGCTGCAGCTGAGGCGGCAATAGAAGCCTTCTGGGTCGATAATAAATCAAATTAGATTAGATATAATTCTGTTAGCAGCTGAGCTAGGCGTCAGCACAGGCTAAAGAATTAATGGTCTCATCAACGATCCAGATACATACTTCGATATTCATCTGATTCGTTCGGATCATACAACGTGACGATGTAAGGATCAAATAAATCGCGTCAGACGATAATCATGCAAATCCGCTGACGAAAGTCTTTTCTCAGCAGTTTGAGCCAACCGTATATAGTTCGGGTGTAAGAAATTCGAGTGACTGACTATAGGTCAAGTGGGAGATTGTTTGACAATTATGACCCATAGCGTCACTATTTGTACAGATCATTGTGTTGTTGTACAAATTAATTATGTGACAAAGGAGATTGCACTCTTATCATTTGTGATTAGATCACCTAGATGTATAAATGATGAGAGGTACCTATGATTTGTTCCTGGACGGAGAATGATATGAGACAGTATCAGTCCACGAAGGATAAATCATTAAATATCCCTAGTCAGAGCATTATCGAGATTGGACATCGATAAATGCGTAAGAGACTAGTATTACACTTGTGCGTATTGTGAGGGCACAACGGCATAGTTCTCATATATTTGGGTATATGATACTCATGCAAGTGTAATAGGAGGTTGTGTTTTACCGATGGTACGGGAAACAGCTTCGCTCTGGATAGACCCCCTCGGAATTCCATTGGTAGTATGACTATGTGTCTATGGAAGTCTGAAATCAAGGTAGGTGTATTTGGTCTTAACTTGAGACTTGCACCGCTAATACTTGCGACAATCAATATACTTTGGTTGCGGTCGTCCAGGGCTTTAACAGGTTCTGTGTACGCCAATACTGGGTATATTGAGAATCGTAGTGTGTTGGGTGTGATGTCAAGATGGAAGTGTCACTTCAGTCATTTGGAGATGATGGTCACGTATGATACATGACTAGTTCTCTTAAATGCTGCAGCTATCGGGATAAAATGACAAGGTCAAGTTTATCCGATTATAGAGACTAGTTACCAGACATCCGACATGTGCTTCGTACGGGGCAGACACAATTCTAGCCCCAGGCCTAGCACGTGATCATTCGATACTGGACAGAAATACGCAATACTATGTATACTACGCCTGATATAGATCCTTTATTCCTGTAAGGATATTTTCGGAGAATTGGGTAGGCATGGCACTTTGCTAGAGGCCAACCTAGTCTTGTAAATTGGTATAAACGTAGTACTTGGTACTTCCGTGTTCGTATAGTCTGACGACCGAATTTACTGCCAACGTATCCGGGGATCTCATGGGTCGCTTCCCAAAGATTCACCGATGACGTATGACTCGCACTCTAAATTAATCTGGGACTAATTAGAAGAGAAAGAAAATGAATCTGGGATTAATTGCGGAGATATTTTATCTAGGATAAAATATCATTTAAAGAGAGATAATGATTAATTTGGAATTAATCGATTAATTAATATATTTGATATATTAAATGAAATTGGATTTCGACACGGAATTAAAATTAGATTTTAATTCGGGCGAACGAATAATTTAGAATTAATTTGTTAGCGACGTGAATAGTGATTTCGCTAGGCGTAATCATTCAATTACGACACAACGGAAAATTCGTTAATTTGGAATTAGCGAACCCGAGCTCGGGATTATTTACGAGCGCAATCGCATTTTGAATTCGAGCGTGGTACGCAAGTCAAATCAAGCGTCAAATCGCTAATCGCATCAAGCGTCAAATCACTTGTCACTTTGAGTGATGTGACTTGACAACTTGTGATTGATGTGATTGAGTGATGTTGGTTGTTGGAGCCATTTATGGCTTGACTTTTGAATTCCAAATTCATGGCAAATGCATTTGAAATTCAAATGTGTGTATAAGATACACAAATTTGGAATCAAACCAAATACTCTCTCTTCCTCTCATCTCTCTCATCCTCACGCCCAAGGGGCCAAATTTTCTGGTTTGCTCGGCTGTGACCAAAAATAAAGGGAAGCAAGAGTGGGATTTTGTGGCAAAGTCACAAGTGCTAGCACACTTACAAGACATGCGAAGGTGATAGTGAAGTCCACCCATGAGCCGGGAATCGTTCGACTAAGCTTGGAGCTCGACGAAGGAGCTCAAATGGCCGAAACCAGTGGGCTGTGAACTGCTCACTGCCGAGCAGTGAAGGAAGGTAGAAAACAGATTTTGTTGCCTCGTGCGTCGCTCAACCAATAGATGTAAATATTCCGCAACTTCTTCGATTTGTATTCGCACATTTCTCATGCTTATTATTGATCTTGGGACCTTAATAGAAACCAACAGTTTGACACCGTGCTGGAGATTTACTGGAGCTAATACACAGTGATGTGTGTGGTCCATTAAATCATACCGCTCATAATGGTTCGACATACTTTCTGACTTTCACAGATGACAAGTCTAGATATGGATATGTCTATCTGATGAAACATAAGTCGGAAACATTTGACAAGTTCAAAATATTCCGAAACGAAATAGAAAAACAAACCAGTAAATTTATCAAATGCCTTAGATCAGATCGAGGCGGTGAATACATGAGTGAAGAATTCAGAAATTATTTAAGGGAGAATGGAATTCTCGGACAATATAGCCCACCAGGAACACCTCAACACAATGGAGTGTCTGAGCGTAGAAATCATACTTTATTGGATATGGTGCGATCAATGATGAGCTATACAGATCTTCCTTATTATCTTTGGGGTTAAGCTTTACAAACTATTGCCTACATACTTAATAGGGTTCCATCGAAAGCTGTTTCTACGACCCCCTATCAGATATGGTTCGGTAGAAATCCAAGTCTTAAGCATTTAAAGATTTGGGGTTGTCCTGCATATGTTAGAATTGCGCAGCGGGATAAACTAGCACCTATAGGGTATAAATGTAGGTTCGTTGGATATCCTGATAATTCCATGGGATATCAATTCTATGATTCTGAACAACAAAATGTATTTGTTGATCGGTTTGCAACTTTTCTTGAAAAGTAATTTTTGAGAAAAAGTGGGAATTGTAGAGAGATTAAACTTGATGAGTTTGATCCCAATATTAAGGAATCTGAGATGGAACCAGAGATCCAACTAGGTGAAGGATATAAAACACAGGTTCTACGTAAGTCGAATAGGATATCAAGGCCTCCTGAGAGACTATTTTTAACATATGATGTGAGCCTTGATGTTCTCCTCTTGGAGGAAACAGATCCGACTACGTATAAGGAAGCGATATTGGATATCGATTCAGGAAAATGGCAGGAAGCCATGAAATCCGAAATGGATTCAATGCATGCCAATCAAGTCTGGGACTTAGTTGAACTTCCTGAAGGAGTTAAACCTATTGGTTGTAAATGGGTTTACAAAAGGAAGCGAGGGCCCGATGGAAAGGTGGAAACCTTTAAGGCCTGACTGGTAGCGAAATATTACACTCAACGTCCTGGGATTGACTATGAGGAAAATTTTTCACCAGTAGCCATGATAAAATCCATTAGGATGCTTTTAGCCATTGCTGCATATCACGACTATGAGATATGGCAGATGGATGTGAAAACCACTTTCCTAAATTGATTCCTTGAAGAAGATATCTATATGGAACAACCAGAGGGTTTCATATCCAGCGAGACTTCAAACTTGGTTTGTAAGCTCCAAAAGTCTATTTATGGACTTAAACAAGCATCCCGAAGCTGGAATTGTCGTTTTGATGAGATAATTAGATTATCTGGATTCATAAAAAATGATGAAGAACCATGTGTTTATAAGAAAGTTAGTGGGAGCATGATAGTTTTCCTAGTCCTTTATGTGGATGACATCCTTATCATAGGAAATGATATAGGGATGATGCAAAGTGTGAAAGCCTACCTTTGCAAGAACTTCTCCATGAAAGATATTGGTGAAGCTTCATATAAACTAGGTATAAGGCTCTACCGAGATAGAGTCAGGAAGCTTATAGGGTTGTCACAATCGACGTACATAGACAAGATGTTAGAAAGGTACAGTTTTACCAACTGCAAGGCAGTAAATGTACCTTTCCGATACGGCATACATCTTTCGAAGAAAATAGCACCTCAAACTGAGGAAGAGAGAGTTATGATGTCTAACTTGCCATATGCTTCTTGTATTGGAAGTATAATGTATGATATGTTATGTACTAGACCTGACATCAGTTTCGGCGTCAGTGGACCAGCCGATATCAATCTGATCCAGGTAATGATCATTGGACAGCCATGAAACATATCCTAAAATATCTTAAAGGCACCAAGGATAAGTTTCTGATATATGGAGAAGATGAGCTACAAGTTAAGGGTTATACAGACTCCGACTTCCAGGGAGATCCAGTTGATAGAAAATCTACATCAGTATACATATTTACCCTTAACGGTGGTGCAATTAGTTGGCGTTGTTCAAAGAAAGGCTCAACAGTTGATTCCACCACTAAGGCGGAATTTATAGCGGCTTCAGAAGCTGCTAAAGAAGCTGTTTGGATTAGAAATTTTATCACAGAACTTGGCGTTGTGCCTAGTATTGCGGATTCGATCCCATTATACTGTGATAATAACGGAGCCATCGCGCAGGCTAAGAAGTCGAGGGCGCATTCCAAGTCTAAACACGTGGAAAGGAAATATCGCGTAATTAGAGAGATAATTGAACGAAAAGACATAGTGGTCTTAAAGGGTCAGGGACAAGACAATATAGTAGACCCGCTTACAAAGGCTTTACCTCTTAAGTTATTCGATAAACATGTGGAGGGGATGGGACTACGGTACCATCCAGATTGACACTAAGCAAATGGGAGTTGGTGCTTGGAGTGCCAATCCGAATTGTACATTTTATTATTTATTAATAAAATAACTATATTTTTCATTTCATACCCTATTAATGGTATTGTCATTACACGTATTAAATTGATGTATCGTTATGCTAAGAATGACATCGACCTTAGAATAGTTTTGACACTAGGTGTAAACTATTCTTAAAGTAAATATTTCTAGTCGTTGGTTTTGGAATATGGTCAAATTCCTATAACCTAGAAGACTAGCACATGTCGTATATTGGAATTTGAGTTCCAATGGTTTAACGCGATGTACCATGAGTTTTGGAAACTTGTATAGACATGTGGGTATTCATTGGAGTGAATACTGAATGACTCATTGGTGATTCCTAATAGTTGGAAGTACGCACCATCGTCAATAGGAATCTCCTCGAGTCGAGTAGCATATGTAATCCTTTGACTATAGGATATCATTGATTTTGTGTGAGATCCTCAACACTTAGATGCCATATATGTCAGAAACCTTTCATGGTCTAGCCTCTAGATGTTCGTTGGGTGTGGACCGATGCACATAGTAATCAAGTGCGAAACAAGATAGGATCTGTCGGCCTGTATGTGTACCATAAGGGGTTTAGGTATCCAAGTTAGTAAAGTCACGATTCTTAAATCTTTGGCCAAAGTCGATCACCTAGGGTGGATCGCATCAGTTATGAAGAATCATGGACATGTCGACATGAGATATGCGTCTTGGAAACTTGACGGTATATTCTATGTTTCCTGAGCATAACTCGGTAGCCTATGACGGAGGGATTGCTAAACATATGTGATGACCTCGACTTGTATAGTTCAGAAAGGTCGTTCGTGTTCTTCGTGAATTCGAAGGTGGCCGAATTGCGTACATATTAGCTAGGCTTATTGTTGTACAGTTATAACCCATAACGTCACTATTTGTACAGATCATGGTGTTGTTGTACAAATTAACTATGTGACAAAGGAAATTGCTCTTCTATCATTTGTAATTAGATTACCAAGATGTATAAATGATAGAAGGTCTTTATGATTAGTTCCGGATTGATAAGATATGAGACAGTAACAATCCATGAAGGTTTAATCATTAAATATCCCTAGTCAGAGTATTATCGAGATTGGACATCGATAATGCGGAAAAGACTAGTACTACATATGTGAGCGTTGTGAGGGCATAACGGCATAGTTCTCATATATTTGGGTATAGGATACTCATGCAAGTGTAGTAGGAGGCTGTGTTTTACCGATGGTACGGAAAACAACTTCGCTCTGGATAGACCCCTCGGAATTCCATTGGTAGTATGACTATGTGTCTATGGAAGTCCGAATCAGGGTAGGTGTATTTGGCCTAACATGAGACTTGCACGCTAATACTTGCGACAATCAATATACTTTGGTTTTGGTCGTCCAGGGCCTTAACAGGTTCTGTGTACGCCTCTTCTAGGTATATTGAGAATCGTAGTGTATTGGGTGTGATGTCGATATGGAAGTATCACTCCAGTCATAGTGGAGATGATGATCACGTAGGATACGAAATTGGTTCTCTTGTGTACTGCAGTCATCGGGATAATATGACTATGTCATGATTGTCCGATATAGAGACTTGTTACAAGAGATCCGATATGTGCTTTGTACGGGACAGACACATTTCCAGCCCCAGGCTTGCACGTGACATCCGATGCTGGATCGAAATACGCAATACTACGTATACTACGCCTGAAATAGATCACACATTCCAGTAAGAATATTTCTGGATAATTGGGTAGGCATGGCGCTTTGCTAGAAGCCCATCTTGTTTTTGTAAATCGGTAAAAATGTAGTACTAGGTACTTACGTGTTCGGATAGTCCGACGACCGGATTTACTGCCAACATAACCGGGGATCTCATGGGTCGCTTCCCGAATTTTCACCGATGACGTTGACTCGCACTTTATTAATTTGGGATTAATTAGATGAGAGAGAAAATTAATCTGGGATTAATTACATAGATATTTTATCTCGAATAAAATATTAATTAAAGAGAGAAAACGATTAATTTGGAATTAATCGATAAATTAATATATTCGATATATTATACGAAATTGGATTTCGACGCGGAATTGAAAATTAGATTTTAATTCGGGCGAACGAGTTAATTTAGAATTAATTCGTTAGCGACGTGTAATAGTAATTTGCTAAGCATAATTATTTAATTACGTCGCAACGGAAAAATTGTTTAATTTGGAATTAGCGAACCCGAGCCCTGGAGTGTTTGCGGGCGCACTGCATTGCGATTTAAGTGCGGCCCACAAGTCACATCTAGCGTCAAATCACTAGTCAATCGATTGATGTGATGTCTAGTCACTGTGAGTGATTTGACAACTTGTCATGAGTGATGTGAATAGTGATGGAAGTGGTTGGCTTTAATGCCTTGACTTTTTGAATTTGGAAATTGGTTTTTGTATTATGATTTTGGAAAATCAAATAGATATACACAACACTTTTCTTCTCTCTCTTCATATCATCATTCACGGTTTTAGAAACCCTCTATCCCTCCTCTAATCTCTCTCGGCCTAGGGCCATCTTCTTCCTCAAATTTCTGGTTTCACCGAGAATGAAGAAGAAGCTTAGTGAGGATTTGTTTCAAATTTTCACGGAGTGCTAGCACGCTTTAGGAGTCTTACGAAGGTGATAGGGAACCGCACTCGTGAGCATGGAATCGTCAACCAAAGCTTGGAGCTTGATGGATCATCCATGGCCGCAAACTTGGAGGACAAAAGCAGTGAAAGCCGTGAGCCCTAGGAGGGAAGAGCTTGAAGTTTTATTGTTCCTCGCATCGCCTCAACCGATCAATGTAAGTATTTCGCAACTTCTTTGATGTATTCATATGATGTTTCTATGCTTAAAATGATCCTTGGGACCGTAGAAAAACCCAACAATGGTATCAGAGCCAATTGAGCATGAAACTTGAACTTAAGGTTAAAATTGGGTAAAATCAATTTGAGCATGATTTGATGAATTTGTTTGATTGAGTATGCTTAAATGATTTTAATTGAAGTAGTGCTGATCAATTTCATAAAATTTGATTGGATCAATTTTTCCCTAATTTATGAGGCTTGGCCGAATCTAAGATACCCTAATGTCATGGTATTTTTTGTTTTTGATCATTGGATGAGTTGAAAATAATTGGGTAATGTTGATTAAGATTCAATTGGATTGGATTTTAATTGGACATAAAACCCCCATGCCGTGACATAGAAGCATGAAAGGGTTTGATTTTGATTAAATGTGTTGGACATGTTTTGATGATAATGAGCATAATTAATTGTGTAATTGATGTTTTGAAATGTTAATTTGGGTAATTAATTATGGCATACACTTTGAGTAATTAAATTGTGAAATTGGAATTTTGGAATTTAATTATGTTGGGCCAAATTTGGAATTGGGCTTGTAAAGTTGTAATTGGGCTAATTGGCTTGGTTGTACCAAGATAGGTTTAGGCTAAATTGGTTGGATCCAATTGGGCCCAAAACCATATCCATAAAGTCCAATTATGACTTAATGGACCTTTATTAATAATGGGCCTAAATTGGTTTCTTGGCAAATAAGGGTGATTCCTTAATGGGCTTTGGTATTTGGGTTTGACCCATATTGACCAAAAGTCCATGCCTTATAGAAATTAATTAAAAGCCCATTGGACTTTAAATTAAATTGACATTGGATGTTAATCGGGCTTTGAGACCCGTAACGATTAGATTTGGAATCTAAGTCGAAAGGTACATTAATAAAGTGTAATATTTAATTTGGAATTAAATAGTGAATTAGTATTAAATACAAATTAAATTGGATTTAATGTTGTAGTTTAATTTAATTCAAGAATTCGTACTTTGAGTACTTATTCGCAAAACGAGTTGACTCGCGCAAAATCAAATCGTTGTTTGAACATTGGATGGTCATTAATTATCAGATTAATTAATTGGATTAGATTGATTGATAACATGCTTGTGTGAATACATGGTTGCGATGTATGAATAATGTATATCGGATGGATATTAGATGGGTGAGGGCAATTTTGGAAATTGTTGTAATAAATTTAGAATTTATTAATTGGACCTGCGTGTCCAGCCTATTACCTCTCCTTTACTCTTTGTATTTCTCTTCTCACATATTCCCCTCAATGTAAATGAGGTTTCTTTAGAAGTGTTATGTAATCGGGTAGAAGTAATACTTGTGCTAGCGGGAGAGAGGAAATGGAGAGATTTGTTCTAGGAACAATGTGTTAAGTATCCATCCGCATATCATTATTATATTTATTTATATGCGCCTTATTATGTGTTTAGAATGCATGTTTAAGGGTGTATGATGATGAGACCTTAACAAAGATAATTAATTGGTTGCCAATTGCACGCGAAAAACCCTCAACATCATATTAAGCGTTTTTCCTTCCATTGAGTGATTCTTACTCAAGATCCAAGACTGGCATTGGTTTGTTGGCCAAAGTCAAGACCTTTGTCCGTCGAGGATGTGTTTGAATCATGAAGGCTTTGTTCCATATTGGTGTCTTGTCCAAGTTGTGATTTGTTGGCCAAAGTCAAGATCACTTCTTGTCCATCGACATTGATTACGAAGCTTTCCAAGGTCAATGGGTTCCGCTTAACTGGGATCACTAAGTTTGTTGTGCCAAAGCCAAGGCTTAGTTGATTCAGAGGAAAAAGGTTAGGCAATATATTGGATATATTGGCATATATAAGATATATGTTTCGGACTTGGATGTCCACCTACTGGATCTAGGAATTGGATGGGATCCAATTGATCTTAGAGATCTACCTAGTTAATTATCATACAATTTGTTGGCCAAAGTCAAGATTGTGTGTTATTTAACGGGATCCTAGCCCACTAGGAAACAGGTTTCCCGAGTACTCCACAGAGGGTTAGAGGCTCGCCGAAAAATAGTGGGAGGCAAGTATTAATTTGCAATATTCGTTTAGTTACTTGCCATACGCGCTCATTCAAATTTCGTCAATATAAATTATTATTAGTTGGACTAATATTTAATCGTTGTTTTAATTAAACAGTTGGACTGTATTCAAACTAATTTCAATTAATAGTTGATTTTATAATTGGATTATAGTAATCAATATAATTGAATTTAACTAATTAAATTATAGTTGATTATATAGTTGGACTATAGTAATCATTATAATAAATAGTACCTAAAATCGTTGATTAAATAGTTGGACTATTAGAATCAAGATAATTGAAAGATTAGTGTTTAAAACATAATCCTGGGTGAAAATGTATTTAAACGACTTTAATTTTCAAATTGGGAATAAAACTTCAGGATAGTCCTGAAAATTAAGAAGTTACTTTATTTGATAAAATAACATCTTAGCCTAAGCCAGGAGTTGAGCAAATAGTAGAACATGATATTTGGAATATTCATGTGATGATAACTTTAGTGCTTAATCCATAAGCTTGCCAAATAGACTCCTTAATTTCTTAATCAGAACTAAGGATTAGATCCTTATAGTATGATATTGAAATTGAAGGATCTTCATAGATCTATTCTTAGATCTTAGAAGTACTAAATTGCAATAGAAAACTCTTGGAGAGTTAATGGCTATTCTCAAGGAGACAAAGCCAAAGTTTGCAATAAGGCAAGAAGCGCAAGGCGCACCTTACTTCGACATCCTAGAAGGCCAAGGCTTGGCCAAAGGCTTCTGGGGTGTGGAAAAGGGCAAAGGCAAAATCATTATAATCTTCTGGGAAGACAAATGACATATCCCAAAATGTCTCCTAAACTGTGGCAAACGGGGACACGGAAGCGTGACTGCCGTATGGACAAGGCAGACATGAAGGAATTGAAGAACGGGCAAGGCTCTGACTTCAAATATGTTTGTCATCAACATGTTCACTACTAGTATTAAAATTGGATTTTAGATACTGAGTGTGGTACATAAATATGTACTGGTGTGCAGAATATTCTGATAAGCAGGATACTGACTTCAGTGGAGATTAATCTGCGAATTGAAAACGGGACGAAAGTCGCTGTTTTAACCGTAGATACCTAAGTTTAGGAACTACCCTTCAGGTGTGTACTTAAATTAGGAAACTGTTAGACTGTAACTAGTTTGACTAGATACATTATCTCTATATCAGGGTTTAACCCGTTGCGGGTATACCTTTATATTCTAGAACACTAATGTGTTTTATTTTATAAAGATGATATTGAGATAACCACATTAGATGTGAATAACAATATTTATATTTTGAATGTAAATAAATCTCAAACGTATGACATGACAAACAAATAAGCTCTAACTGAATTAATCAGTTGAGACTTATAAGTGGCATTGTTGTCTGGGACACAATTAACAAGACTTGCATATACACACTTTCGAAGAGTGGGTACTAGGACAAATTTGATTTCATTCAAATAATGTCTACTAATCTAGTTTATTGGGCAAAGTGCCTAAAACACCTTTACTTGGTAAAAGTGCAAGTGCCACCGATCTGTTAGCCCTCGTTCATAGTGACGGAAGTGGGCCCATGTCTAGCTAGGCTAGAGGTGGATATGAATGTTTCGTGACCTTTACGGATGTGGCATCGCGTTATGGTTATGTGTTTCTTTTGAAACACGGATCAGAAACTTTTGATTAATTCAAAGAGTTTCGACACGAAATAGACAAACAGATCGGCTAAAGTATTAAACCATCACGGTTAGACCATGATGAAAATACTTAAGCAATAAGTTTCTCTCAAATATGAAAGAGTATAGTATTCTTTCAATGAGGACTCCTCCCGGAACACGTCATTTTGACGGTGTGTCCGAACGGAGAAACCAATTTTGTTGGACATGATAAGGTTAATCATGAGTCGCTCTGAGCTACCATTTCCTTCAACGGATACGCATAAACAGTGCAGAACTTATTTAGAATAAGGTTCCATAAAAATCTGTTTGACAGACTTCATATTATATGAACAGGAAAGAAACTGGGTTTTCTCATTCCTGAAGATTTGGGTATGCTGGCATATGTTTGGATGATACCAAACTAAAACCCAAATCGGATAAGTGCCTAATTGTAGGTTATCCTAGGGAAACCAAAGTATAGTACTTATACACTCACAAGAGAACAATGTAATTATTGCTCACCATGCGGTTTTCCTAAGAGGAATACCTATATGCAGTGGTAAGTTGGAGGAAAGTAAAACTCGATGAAAATCGGAGTAATACTATTCCAGGCACCGATTCCTTAATGGAACACAAATAGTTCATCAAGGATGAAACTATACCAATAATCTTCGAATACACAAGAACCACGTAAGTTAGAGAGAGTCAGAAAACAACCTGGGGTATGGGTTTCTGATCTCACCTCATAAATGTCAATCTTATTGAGGACATGAACTGACTACGTATGAGGAAGTGATACAAGGTATCGACTCCCTATTATGGCAAAGTGCCATGATGTCCAAAATGGATTCCATGTATACCAACCAAGTTTGGACACTGTTGTTGTACCGAAGGCATTGTGCCTATTGGTACTATATTAGTCTTCAAGGAAGACAAACATGGAAGGCAACATACCAACGTACTAAGCTAGGCTTGTAGCGAAAAGGTATCGTTATCAACATTGTGTCGATTACGACGAAACCTTTTCATGTTGCCATGGTTAAATCCATTTGGATAATGCTTGCTGATGTTGCATATTTCATTCATGAAATATGGCAGTTGAACGTCAAAATCGCTTTCCTTAACGGAAACCTTTTGGAGGATGTTTACAACATCCTGAAGGTTTTGTTGTACCAAACTAGCAAACAAGGTTTGCAGTTATTCGATCCATAGATGGATTGAAGCAAGCATAGCGTTCTTGGAATTATCATTTTGATGTAATCATAATGGTATATGATTTGATTCAAAATGAATATGATTCTTGTGTATATAAGGAGGTTAGTGGGAGCGCACTAAAAGTGACTGTCCTATATATAATGACATATCATTTCTTGGAAATGATATTCCCGTAATACAATCGGTGAAAGCTTGGCTTTCATGAAAATTCTCCGTAGAATTCTTGGGAGAGACAACTTTTATTCTAGGAATAAAGATCTACTGGGATAGATTTAAAGTTGTTAGCACTCTCCGAGAACTCGTACATTGAAAATGTACGTGACCTGGTGTCTCATATGCTTTGAGCACATGGATTAACAATCAGGCCAATCCAATGATAGTCACTGGATTGATGTTAAGAACATCCTTAAGTATCTTAGAGATCTAAGGATGCTGTCTTATACTATGGAGAATGAGAACTTGAAGTGACTGGGTTCACTGCTGCAAGTTTCCAAACCGATAAAAACGACTATAAGTCGCACAGCGGTACTATACAGTTTGAATAACGGAACAGTGAGCTTGAAATCTTCCAAGCAAGATACTGTTACCGAATAAACACACAAGTGGATTATTGATGCATCTGAGGCAGCAATAGAAGCCTTCTGGATTGATAATAATCCTAATTAGATTAGGAATAGTTCTATTAGCAGCTGAGCTAGGCTACAGCACAGGCTAAAGAATTAATGGTCTCATCAACGATCCAGATACATACTTCGGCTATTCATCTGATTTGTTCGGATCATACATCGTGGTGATGTGATGATCGTATAAATCGCATCAGATGATAATCATGCAAATCCGCTGACGAAAGCCTTTCCTCAGTAGTTTGAGCGAACCATACATAGTTCGGGTATAGGACACTTGAGTGACTGGCTATAGGCCAAGTGGGAGATTGTTGGACAGTTATGACTCACAGCGTCACTATTTGTACAGATCATGGTGTTGTTGTATAAATTAACTATGTGACAAAGGAAATTACTCTTCTATCATTTGTAATTAGATTACCAAGATGTGTAAATGATAGAAGGTCCATATGATTAGTACCGGATTGATAAGATATGAGACAGTATCAATCCACGAAGGTTTAATCATTAAATATCCCTAGTCAGAGTATTATCGAGATTGGACATCGATAATGTGGAAAAGACTAGTATTACATTTGTGCGCGTTGTGAGGGCATAACTGCATAGTTCTCATATATTTGGGTATAAGATACTCATGCAAGTGTAGTAGGAGGTTGTGTTTTACCGATAGTACGGAAAACAGCTTCGCTCTGGATAGACCCCTCGGAATTCCATTAGTAGTATGACTATGTGTCTATGGAAGTCTGAATCAGGGTAGGTGTATTTGGTCTTAACCTGAGACTTGCACCGCTAATACTTGCAACAATCAATATACTTTGGTTTTGGTCATCCAGGGCTTTAACAGGTTCTGTGTACGCCTCTTCTGGGTATATTGAGAATCGTAGTGTATTGGGTGTGATGTCGAGATGGAAGTATCACTCCAGTCATAGTGGAGATGATGATTACGTAGGATACGGAACTGGTTCTCTTATGTACTGCAGTCATCGGGATAATATGACTAGGTCATGATTGTCCAATATAGAGACAAGTTACCAGAGATCCGATATGTGCTTCGTACGGGGCAGACACATTTCCAGCCCCAGGCCTTGCACGTGACATCCGATGCTGGATCGAAATACGCAATACTACGTATACTACGCCTGATATAGATCACATATTCCAGTAAGAATATTTCTGGAGAATTGGGTAGGCATGGCGCTTTGCTAGAAGCCAACCTTGTCTTGTAAATCAGTAAAAACGTAGTACTAGGTACTTACGTGTTCGGATAGTTCGACGGCCTGATTTACTGCCAAACATATGGAGGATCTCATGGGTCGTTTCCCGAAGATTCATCGATAACATATGACTCGCACATTATTAATTTGGGATTAATTAGATGAGAGAGAAAATTAATCTGGGATTAATTACAGATATATTTTATCTAGGATAAAATATTAATTAAAGAGAGAAAACGATTAATTTGGAATTAATCGATAAATTAATATATTCGATATATTATACGAAATTGGATTTTGACGCAGAATTGAAATTAGATTTTAATTCGGGCGAACGAATTAATTTAGAATTAATTTGTTAGCGACGTGAATAATAATTTTGCTAGGCATAATTATTTAATTACGTCGCAACAGAAAAATTATTAATTTGGAATTAGCGAACTGGAGCCCGGGAGTGTTTGCGGGCGCACTCGCATTGCGAATTTAAGTGCAGCCCATAAGTCACATCTAGCGTCAAATCACTAGTCAATCGATTGATGTGATGTCTAGTCACTTTGAGTGATTTGACAACTTGTCATGAGTGATATGAATAGTGATGGAAGTGGTTGGCTTTAATGCCTTGACTTTTTCAATTTGGAAATTGGTTTTTGTATTTTGATTTTTGGAAAAAACAAATAGATATACATAACACAATTTCTTCTCTCTCTTCATATCATCATTCACAGTTTTAGAAACCCTCTCTCCCTCCTCTCATCTCTCTCGGCCTAGGGCCATCTTCTTCCTCAAATTTCTGGTTTCACCGAGAATGAAGAAGAAGCTTAGTGAGGATTTGTTGCAAATTTTCACGGAGTACTAGCACGCTTTAGGAGTCTTGAGAAGGTGATAGGGAACCGCACTCGTGAGCATGGATCATCAACCAAAGCTTGGAGCTTGATGGATCATCCATGGCCGCAAACTTGGAGGACAAAAGCAGTGAAAGCCGTGAGCCCTAGGAGGGAAGAGCTTGAAGTTTTGTTGTTCCTCGCATCGCCTCAACCGATCAATGTAAGTATTCTACAACTTCTTTGATGTATTCACATGATGTTTCTATGCTTAAAATGATCCTTCGAACCTTAGAGAAACCCAACACTTATATGACGAACGTATCTGAACTTAGAGAGTCCCAATATGAAGTGTACTCGTTGAGCACTTGGGTAGCCGATTAATTTTTGATAAAATATAATATTCGATATTATAATTATCAACTAAGATAATCAAGTGTTATTGGATAACATTGATTATTTATTTTGACTAATTGGATTAATTGGATTAATTCAATAATTACACAAGGGCTTAATTGTAAAATCATAATTATCTCTACCATTTGAGGATATTATGGTAATTGTAAGTATGTAATAATAGGTGGTTTTGGCTTGATTTAATTGGATTAAATCAAGGTGGTAAACATTTAAGTAATTCATTTCCTAATCTTTGGCTTGATTTAATTGTATTAAATTAAAGTGGGAGACAATGGAGATTAGTCACACCTAATTATACATATTTGGACAAATTAGATTAAGCCCACTTAAAAGCTGATTACAAATTTTATTAATTAAAAATTGCATAAGTTTTGCTATAAATAGCAAGCTTTAGGAATGTTTTAATTACAAGTTCAAATACAAGCATAAGCAAATTCTTGAGAGATTAGCCTAAGTTAGAGAAGTGTTTAGAGAAGCTTGTGAGGTATCTACAACATTTCATCTAGGAGAAATCAAGATTGGATCTTGAAGTGAAGCTTGGAAGCATTAGAAACAAGATTGGATCTTGAAGTCAAGCTTGCACACCTTGGAGGTTCTCCAACAATTTCAACAAAGAGAAGTAGATTGGATCTTGCATCAAGCTTACTAGGTAATGTTTGATCTTCTCCAAAACTATGTTTATTTGTGTATTAGATGCATGATCACATAGCTTAATGTTGAATAAGGCTAATCAATTGTGTTATGATACTTTAGAAGTATAAACACAACATGCTTGTAATTAGGTCAAAATGTTCATGTTAGACATGGAACAATTAATAAGAGTTTGGAACTCTAAATTAAAGCTTAGAGCTATGGCTACCATTCTAAATCACTTGACCACCTTTAGGTGGACTACAATTATTCACGGGACATTTCGTATTGGGATTCTAAAATGGTTTATGCATTGGATTCAAAATTTACGCAAACGCGTATTTAGAATACATTTATGTTTTTGGAAAAATATTTGATATTTTGAAAAACTAGATTTTTATTCTATAACATGTGTTTATGATGGTTTTGAAATTAAAAATGAATTTTGAGTGTTTTTGAAGTATTTAGGGAAGACCGGATGTATTTAGGGTGGAATCCAGGGAGCTGTGCATTTGAGAAAGCAAATGAAAATTTTTTAAAAAAAAAAAAAACCATGACCTGATTGCTACAGATGCACGGGCACTGTAGCTACAGTGCGCGCGCACTGCAGCAAACAGTGTGCGTGGTTGCCTAATTCTTATGTTAAATTTGTTTTCATTCGTGTGGGAGCTTCCGGACTCCGATTCAGTCTCGGTTTTTCCTATATACTCGTAATGGAATGTAATATTTCATTAAATATTTTAAAATTATACCCATACTTGATATCCATGGGTTAGAAGCATTTCCGCTGCCCGGGGTACCGATCCGACCCTAGGGATTCCACAACTGCCCCAACAATAGGTCCATGAGAACTATTCATCTGAAATTTTGAGTTGCATTTTCGGCCTATTTCTGGTTCGAATCTGGAAAACTATTCAATGCGAAAGTTGTAGGTCTCAATCTTAGATTTCTGATGATATAAAATTCATAAAATTCGGAGTTCGTATGAAAATGTTACGGCCCAAATACCATGGGATGTCCGGAATGAAACATCGTACCATCTCGTATAAGAAATCTCGAAGAATTTTTCGATTGTTCCTGAAGTCATTTCATGAGGGTATATGTGTCCAAATATAAGTTATATTATATAACATTCATCCCATAATGAACCATTAGTCAAGATTATCGGTCGTCGAGATTACCGATCGTAATAGTCATCACTATGGCAAGGCATGACACATTAGGCCTAAATGCTTCATGTTGCACAAACAAAAGAAAAAGGCCTAAGAGTGTATCTATTAGGTTTGATTCTTCAAATCTAGCGTGTCAAGTCTCTGCAATAGCTAAACAGACTCTGCTGATTAGTGAGAAACTTGAACTGCTAACCATGAGCCCTCAAGTGAAGAAGACTCCTCAAAAAGTTTGGGTGAGGAAGCAAGATGACTTCCCATCAAATTCTGAATGCCTTGACCCTAGCAGGCATGATGAGAGTGAATTTCGGTGTACTTATTTTTAAATGTTGCATTTGATTTCCCCATTGCATGTGTTTTATGTTTTTGCACGACTGCATGTTTTTATTTTCACCGCATATGGGTGTGTGTGTGTTTATTTTCAAGTTCTAGTGGCGCTAGGTTTGAACATCTATTTTTTGCACTTGATATGTCAAGAGATCGGATTTCTTTTGTTGTGTCCCGCTCATAAAATAAGGTCTTAAGCCTTGACTAGTTGTGCACTTATTTTTTATGCAAGTGCTTGCTATGCTTTGGTGTTAGTGTCGTATGCATGCGTGTCTTATTTAGCATGACTAAAAGTAGTGCATATTATTTCATGTTATAAACAGCTGAGTATTGACTGAGTATCGTAGTACTTGCTTGAAGTGTTGTTTTGAGTCATTTTTGAATTTTTTAAACTCATAATGTGCTTATGTGTGCTTCATGTTATCGCATACTTTTTTATTTACAAATTTCTGAGTTTTTACTTCTCGTGTGTTGTTTTGCTAACTGAGTAGGACTGTTAGTAAGGGGGAGTAAGTTAAGTTTGCATATTCTCTTGCATGTGATTTAAATTGGTATATTGATGTGTTTATTCATTGTCATTTCGTGAAAAAAAAAGAGTAGAATATCCAATTTTTTTTATCTCTCCTTTTTATGGGGAGTGGGATTAAATTGGCAGTAGGATATCTACCTTTACATGCATGAGATTTTTATTTCATTTTTATCTGCTCTCTATATTCCCTTCGCTTTTCACGGTATAATGTTGTTTTTGGATGTTTCAGGTGAGGAGATTAGTGGCTGAGGTGGCGTCAACTTCAAGACTCTTTGGTTAGGTATTAGATCGAGTCATATTGTAATAAGTCACTATCTTGATGGTTGGCAGTAGGCTATTTTTTTTTCGTGTCTTTTATCGTAGTCTTTATATCAGATAGTGCTTTGTCACGTAATGCCAAATGGGGAGATTGTTAGTTCCATATTTGTTGTCAATGTCCATAACAAAACAAGTTCAATTGAGTTGTAATGAGTCTTCATGATCTCGGAGAAATTGGAAAAGTATTTAGACAACATCAGACAAAGATATCAGAGAGACGTTCACTCTTTTGGACAGTCCAAATTATTTAGAGCTCCAATTTACATGAAGTCAGTGTCATTGGAAATTAGACTCGCAGACGATCGCGTATATATAAAGAACCCATAATTTGGCCAAGAGACGAGAAAATTACAAGCGTTTTAAATTACACTTCAAAATCATTATGCGACGTGCGTTCGAGTTGCGTTCGTATTTGCGTTCGAACTCCCGGAGGCAGAAACTTTGCCTTTGAGAGGCGTTCGAACGCCCGTACGTAAGTGAGTTATTTTGGACGCGTTTTGCACTAATTTTGTACAAGGAAAAGCCTATATTTTCCCTACTTATTTAAACACTTAGCCATTTTAACCAAGTGAAGAAACATAATTTAAAGAGACTCCATAAACTTAGTGTCTTCTTTTTTGTTTTTCACCTTGAAGCCTTTCTTGATTACCTTATCCTCTTTGTCTTGGTGATATTTATCCTTGATTGACCATCAACACAAAAACAAAACGCAAACCCAATTTCCTAAACCTTTAGAGTTCTCAAGAAGGAAGATTGGTAGTCAGCGTTCTGGTGTTGCGAATTCTTAGGGTTGATCCACTTAGAGACTTCAGAGGTTCTGAAGAAGTCCGTTTGGTGCGGGCTCGGGGAGTTATTCGAGTTATTACAATTTAGAAGTATTCGAGTTGGTGAAGTTGTCACCATAAGTCTTGAAACCATAAAGTTTTATCATTATAGCAGAGATTTGGCTGGTAGCCTATACACCCGGAGTGGTTTTTTACTCGCACCGAGTTTTCCATTTTGTCAACAAGATTATTGTGTTGATTATTTATTACTTTGATATATTTACTTTATTTCATAATGTCATAGACTTAAGGGTGAATGTGTTGGAAATGGTGATCGAGCACCATTCACTTTTTGTATGAATATTTGATATTTATGCAATATAATATTTATTTTATCATGGTTTTTTATCTATTAATATGGTAAAACTCTTACTTTATTTATATAATGTAAATCTAATTGTTAGATTACTCTAAGAGTTAGAGATTTCGAGTTACACTCGGAACCTTATATGAATTTAGTAAAGACCCGAGAGTTACTACATATGGTGATATAGTTGCAAGAGTTGCAAATGGTGTTGAGAAATATCACGCATTCTCTCGAATATAAATTATTCCTAGTCTAGATAATTGACTGGGTCGGCATTATTTATTATAGACTAGACTAGTGCATTGTCTATATATGTAATGGACATATGGTTTGTCTCAACAGACTGTGAGCTTAACGGAAGTTCGTATAGAAATGCATATTCATTAGTTGAATGAATATTGAATTAACTCATAAAAGATGACTAATAGATATTCCATAAAACTGTCAATAGTTATCTTTTCGAGTTGAGTAGTTATTGTGGTCCTTTGACTTGAGACACCACGGTGGTCTTGTGAGTGATCCTCTGTGCTTGATACCATGCATGTCATAGAACTTTCATGGTCTGGCCTCTGGATGACTGTTAGGTATAGACCGATGCTCACGAAGATCGGTGTGTGTTAAGATGATGATTCGTCAGTCCATATGGTTGGATTTTATTTCCAGAAATTTTCAGAATATATTCCGGAAATCTTTTGGCCGAAAGTTCGTTGAAGAAATTGTTTCTTTAACAATATAAATAATATTCAAAAGGAGTTTTGCTATATTATTTATTAATGGAATATAAGGATGAAAAATTTCATATATTGAGTAGATAAGGTTTTGACAGTATAACTATAACCTTACTCAATTGGAAACAGAAATGACGAAGGGATTATACATTAGCGTTTTAACCTCGACTTGTATGGTTCGACGTGTCGTGTTATTTAGTCATGATTTGTAGGTGGACAGGCCTTCATGAAATATGTATATATGTATATGAGATATATATGTATATATATAAATAACAACCGAACGTGAGCCTAGAGAGTTCCATTATATTGAGTTTACTCGTTGAGCACTAGGGCGACCTTTCGTCAAATGTTGACAAAGTATTTTTTGGGTTTTTAGGATTAAATTGTTTAATCCGATAATTCATGAGATGAATTGAATTAATTAATTTTATATCAAGAGTTGATATAAATTTTTTATTGTATAATAAATGTAAATTTGATTTACATTAAATTAGTAATTATTTTGTGAATTAATTTAATTGTTAAATTAATATACAAAATTAGATACTTGGTTTATACAAATAAAGGTTTTTATTAATTAAAGTAACTTTAATTAATGTAATTGAATGTTTTTAGTTAAAGTAACTAAAATCTTTTAATTGCAATTTAGTTACCTTGGTTGGTGAGATAATTTTAACTTTGGTTAAGTTAATTTTTTAAAACAAGTGGTGTAGGAAAAAGATACTCTTATACCATAGTTATATTATACACCATGGTTAATTAATTGTTTTAGTTTTGTTTTTCATTATTTTGATTTTTAAAACAAAATAAAAGCAAAAGCAAAAGACCTTCACCTTTTTGACTTTACAAGCCACTGCCATTTTGAAAAACAAAAGAAAGAAAACAACTCTCTCTCCCAAAAATAAGCTACTGCCGAGAGCTTCATGGGTTTCTTCTTTTTTTGTTGATCAAAATCCAAGCAAATAATCTCACAAAATATTACCCTACATATAATCAAGTCCATGAAATTAATCCATAAGTGTTAAGGGTTAATTTATGTTCTTGAGGTTTTCTTTTTCCTATGGTTTTAAGAGTTAAAATTGGGGAAAAGTTAGTTGCTATTCTTGAGTGATCAAACCACCTTTTGATCACCAAGATTCGTTCTTGGAGAAGCTCAATTTGGTGGAGGAAGAAGGGATTTGAAAGGACTCAAAGATTGGAGAAATTGGAAAAGCTTGGAGGCAAAAGTTTTCAATCAATTGGCAAAGCTTGTGGTAAATTTAATTTGTAAATTTATTATTCAAATTCTTGATGATTGTTGTTGAGAAAAATTGTTGTGGATTTATTGGATTAATAGGAAGCATGTTAGTAAGGAATTAGAAGCATTTGAGTGTTGAAAATTAGTATATAATTGATATGTTAATTTTGAATGCTTGGATTAATTTTTTTAAGAGTTGGAAAATTATTTTGTATGCTTGAATTAATTTTAGTATGTTTGGATTATTTTTCAAAGTGTTGGAAATAATTAGGATGCTTAGTTTTAATTTGTCGATAGTTGATAAATTGATTAAAGTGTGTTGAAATTTTTAAATGGACTTCTGGTAATTTTTAATACATGAAAATGTTTTAATACATTGGAAATTTTAAGTTTGTAATTAAAAAATTTTAAACCCATTTTTTAAGGACGGCCGAAAAAATATATATATATATATTTTACTCGCTCGCGATTTGATCTCGGGCGGGTTTCCGCTGCGCTCGGTTTTGTCCGTTCCTCACACAACAGCGTGTTCTTAATCCATAGAAACAATAATTAGGACATGTCTTAAATTATTGTGTATAATTCCGCATATGGTCAAAACCTTAGACTAAAATCGAATTTTCAAAAGTCATATAACTAAAATGGACCCTTTAATTGGATTAAAGTAATATAACTTTATTTTTATTTAAAAATATTTTAGAAGAGGGCTTATTTTTTCCACTTTCAATTTGTCATATAAATAATCAAATCGACATTTCAAGAGTGAAATTAGATGAGTTGCTTTAAGCAACCAAGACATTTCCAATTCTCAGATTTGTAAACTGGCCAATGGCTATTCTTTGTTTATAATTTTTAACACATACAATTGTTTTAGACAGTCATATGAAGACACCATTTTCCTAATGAGTTTCAACAACATGGTTGTCCAAATAAGAGATGGCAACGGCAGCATGAAGAGCTGCTCCTATGGGGAGAACATCCTCATCGATAATTAAGTACGGTGAGTGCAGTCGGATAGCTGGCTTTAGCGTTTCATTCCGTGCCCCAATCATGAAAAATGTGGCTGCAATGTTTTGCGAGTAGAAGCTGAAGTCCTCTGCTGCCATAACCATTGGAATAAGGTGCACGTTTGGTTCCCCGAGCAAGGAGGCTCCAACCCTCTTCACATGTTCATACATCTCTTTATTGTTAACAGTTGCCGGATATGGCCTCAGCTTTTCCTCCATGAAGTCTATTGTCGCACTACATTGATGAACTGCTGCTTGCATTTCTATGACCTATCAACAAAAAAATGTTATATGTTATCTTAAGTTCTTGAAAAGAAAAACTTGCGGTTCCATTGAACTTTTGCAAAAATTAATGCATTAGATGACGAGAAAATGCCAGAAAAGTTCTAACATTACCTCTTTGACTCTTTGCTGAAGGTATAGCAGACCTTCTGTAGTCATGCTCCGAAAAGTTCCTCCAAATTTGACAATCTCTGGGATTACATTTCCCGCCTGGCCTGCCTCAATGAACCCGACTGATACTACCTGTGTATGTTTAAAAAATGGAAATATACTAAGATCATTTGCATTGACAAATCGGTTAACAAATATGCTATGTATATAGAATTGTGTACCCTGGCTCAAGAGGATCTGTCTCTCTCGAAACTATCTGTTGGAGTGCAAGAATTGCAAAAGACGCTGCAAGAACAGGATCTCTGGTTGCTTGGGGCATTGCGCCATGTCCACCTTTTCCTTTAATTACGGATAGAAACCTAGCAGAACCAGCTAGAATAGGACCAGGTCTTGAACCAATTATGCCGGTGGACATTTCTGGAGAAACATGTAATCCAAAAATGCCCTGAAGCTTATCAGCAGCACCCTCTTTTATCATATAGTAAGCGCCGCCATAACTTTCTTCCGCAGGTTGAAAGACAAACTTAACAGTGCCCTTTGAAATGTAATGCAATTCAGTCAAAAGATAGTAGCAAAATGGAATGGCAATGCAGATATAAATTTCTGAAATGCTCTAAGATTTTTGTGTGACTATTGAAGTTACCTTTAATTTGTCCCTCCTGTGTTTCAGTAGCCTTGCTGCTCCAAGAAGCATTGTTGTGTGAACATCATGGCCACAAGCATGCATTTTACCATTGTTCTTGCTCTTATGCTCCCACTCTACCATTTCCTTCTCAAATGCCAAGACTCTTTTTGTCAGTGAAGATAGTGGCTAAAACTAGCAATAAAGGTAAGAATAAAACACAAGAGAAAGGTTCAACATTTGACATCACAACATTATTTTATCTTAATTAATGATACAAAATATTATCATCTATGTTGTGAAGGTTGACGACTTATCAACTTTTTATTCCATTACTAAATGAAAATTTACTTAATTTAAGTAAAAAATCCACACCCACACATATATAGTTGTTTTTAGCATTTGGAGCACCCACATATATATGATGTATATAGATGAGGGATAAGTTTTCTCAATTTTTTTAAACTTAAAGTGATGACTCAAATTGATAGATGTATTAGAATGAGTGCAAAACGATTGCAAAAAATAATTTCAAACTTATTACATCAATAAATTCATTTTTTAAAATTAAAATTATTGATTTGAAACTACTTTTTATAATGTACTTATTTTGTATTTGAGGAGTACATCTATATATCATGTTCATATAATAGATGAAGATTAAGGGTAATAACATTGAGATAATTACTAAGAAAAAAAATTTACCCAACTTTAAGCACAGAATTGTCAATTGGTTTTGGCAAAAATTATGAAGCAAAATTTTTAAAAGTGATGATTTTCAATTAAAAAAAAAAAAAAAAAAAAAAAAAAAAGTCAAAGTGTTATTTTTTCCAAAAAAAAAAAAAAAAACCTTTTTTTTAGGCTTTACGAATTACGAGAGTGGAACCTGGAGTGGAAGGGCGTCCATGTCAGCTCTAAGACCGAACCAGGGCTGAACTCCTGACCCCACTGAAGCCACGATCCCAGTCTTAGCAATCGGCCACGTGTACTCAACCCCAAGCGAGTCAAGCTCCGACCTTACGAGTTGACTCGTCTCGTACTCCTCAAAAGCCAATTCCGGATTCTCGTGTATTCTCCGCCTAATTCTCTTCATCCACTCGAAGAACTCGGGTTCCCTCGCTGAGTCCCACAGCTCACGAGTCAACGAACTCAGCCGCTCCGATCCCGGCCAAGTCCTATCCTTAGCCCACGTTGCATGGCACGTAAAAATGATCGACAGGATTATCAAAAGACAGAGACGAGGCATTAAAGATATTTTGATTTCTTAAATTTATGGGAAATTTGTGATACAATGTGTAGAAAGTAGCATGATGTACAGATGTACTTTCTTCTTCTAACTTGTAATACTAATTGTACAACGTTGGATTCATCGTCTTAATTAATCATAACTGTGGGTCTCATTTAAGAGTCCCAACAGGTTAGTCTGGGCTCGGGAAGATGTCGCGCTGGGCCCGAGCCCGATCAGGATTGGGTTGTTAGAAAATGAATTATTATTATTTTTTAAATTTTTTTAATACATATAACTGAAAAAAAAAAAATTAAGAATTTTAATATTTTTGCATTATTTTTAAGTTATATAATTAAGAAATTTTATTTTCCATTAATAAAAATCGGACTCGGATTTCTTACCTAAACAAAATTCAGGCTCGGGCCCTAAAAAAAGTTGGTAGACCGCGATGAGCTTTTATGTATCCCTAGTCCCATTGTCCACTACAAGCCCAAGCTCAAGCCCGAGTATTAATCATTGTCCAAGTCTCATTTACAAAATATGATGAATATAAAAATTAGGTGAGTGACAAAATGAATTAAGGAATAAAATTTGAATCGAATATTAAACGAATCGAATTAAAATGTAATGAATTCATATTTGATTCGTTTAAGAAACGAATCACAAACGAATATTGGTTTAGTAATGATATGATTCAATGACATAAATTATAATAATTTATTTATATTAATTCTTAATAAATGTGTATGTATAAAATATATAATTAATAGATTTACGATAATTGACCCACCAAATCCAGGTAACATTATTTTTCTATGATAATTGGCAATAACTTCTCAAACTTAATAAAAAAATAACAAAAACTGACAAAAGAAAATTAGTAAATGAATCTTAAACAAATAAATGAATACTTGAGCTCAAATACATATTTGATTCGTTTAATAAACGAATCGAATCGAGTTAATTCATTTATTAAATTAATAAAAATTTTCAAATTTATATATTTTTTAATGCTATTTGAATGGAACGATTAAATAAATCCTGATCAAATTGTCACCCTTAGTCAAAATTATCCCGAACTTGTATTTATATGTTCGTGGTTGTTAGTAATTTTTTTTTTTTTTTTACTTTAATTTTCAATTTTCTCAATTAGCCCTCTGTTTTGCTTAATATGTATTAAAATAATAATTTATGTGTAGTTTTGATATTTTTTTGAACTATTTGTAATGTCTATATATGAAATTTGTGATCGGTATTTGTAGTTTAAAAAAAAAAAAAAAATGAAAAGAAGAAGAAGAAGAAGGCAGGGGTTGTGAATAAGAGTGGCAGAAAATCCAAGTCGGTCCGATCTGGTTCGTTGCTTCTACTAATTGTGAAATGGAAAGTTTAATCATTATAAGTTTTTATGTATCATTAAATACCATTTTAAGAAACAGTCGTTATTAACAAGATTTATAATTTAATCCTAAACCATCTATATTAGTTTATGCTAGATTTTTTTTTTTTTTTTTTTTTTTTTATGGAAATTTTATTGTCATACAACTCGATCGGGTTTAAGCGGAATAAGTAAAGTCCCGGCTGTCTCAGATTCTTATAAGAAATGCATCTCCTGAATTTGAACTCATGACTTAACAAACAAATTTTAAACTATTTGTTACCAAACCACACCCATTAGAAGTTTGTTTATGCTAGATATCAAATGAAAAACTATTGAAGGATCCTAATTCACTAAATATTGAACATGAATTATTAATAATATTATTATTTATTTCAAAATTAATTTTTGATCAAATTTAAAAAATATATATTATAAAAAAATATTGGAACAATTCTTTACTATCACTACTATATATATATATATATATATATATATATATATATATATGCGCGCGCGCGTCACGTGGTACCACCGACCAATAAGTACAAGTTGTACGTATTAAATATAATTACAATTTATTTATTTATTTGTTACTATTAAAACACGTGTGACAATTGACACACATACAAAATGATTATTTACTTCCAAGTATAAGAGTGTTGAAGTAATAAAATAACCTGGTAAGTCTATGGTCGATTCACAGGGAATAGATTTAGTAAAATAAAATAATAATTTGAGTAAAATTAAAAAATGGTGAATTGATTGAAGTGATAGCGATTTTTAAATTGGGATGTAACAATAAATTAAAAATATTGGGACTAATGGATCCACTCTTAATATTTCAAATTTAGAGAACTCTTACTTTTTTATAATATATAAATAGTCATTATTACCCAGTTAATTTACTTCATGAATTAATTATGTCAAAACATATAAAACCAGTCATAAAGGCGGTAAAAATATTTATATATAACATGTCCAGTCAAGTTCTAAATTATGCAAAATATATAAAATTAGCCATATATGCGGTAAAAAAATTTTCAATAATAAATCCAGATTTAAATTAAATATTAATCTTTATATTACAATTTATATATTATAATATAAGTAAGATTAATCTACATTTTTAATATTAAGAACTTCATCATTTACCCAACATGATGACATAGCTACTCATGCTTTGAATAAAAACACATATAATTTTATTTCTGAAAGAAAAAGAAATTACAACAAAACTTGAAAAATAAAACACATAAGAGTTGGAACCAGTGTTCGAAGGCGTCGATTTCACGCCGACCACTCGGCTGCGTCTCGGTGCTGTATTTTTTTCTCACTCCAAAACGTCGTCGTTTTGGGTATAAAAAAAATTATGCATTTTGTTAGTCTTCTTTTCTTCTTCAGTTCGCCTCTGCTTCTTCATTTTACCTCTGCCGGCTTTGGTAAGTCGTCTTTTTTTTTTCTTTTTTCGACAAAAACAAATTGGCTCATTACTACTAAATACTTAAGTTCTTCATCTCTATTCTCTGTCCTCTTTCTGCCTTCGTTTCTTCACTTTTTTTTTTTCTTTTTTCAACTTTAATTTTCGTTTTGATTTTTTTTGTTAATAGTTAAAAATTAATTACTTATTGATATTAGTAGTTACTTAGCAAAATCGAAGGTCGGCTTGATACCCCCAGCACATTGCGTCGCTTATCTATTAAATCCTTACTACTATTATAAGGATACAAGCATTGAATA
>SKCR01049476.1:0-39456 GCA_019454045.1 Zanthoxylum bungeanum | reverse complement strand
TCACCATTGTCAGCAGAAACTCATCATTACAACCTTTTAACCACTGCTACATACTTTGTTGATGCGACAACCCATGATTCAACTGCTCTGGTATTGTTTCATCCTATGAACAACTCGCATAATATTCATCCAATGAGAGTCGTTGATCAACTTCTATCACCATTAGTCTTCTAGAAGCCCAAACTCCTAGATAAGATATACGTCATATGACCTAGACATCTAGAAGCTCATATTCTCACTTAGGGCATATGTCATATGACTTAAATACAAGTCGGCATGCAGTCACACCGTCGGGTCGGGTTCCCGATGTGGATGATACTCCTCAAAGCTCTGTCCAATTCTTTCACCAGGTCGGGTTGGTATCATCAATTGCTTCTTCCTCATCGGGCTCTGCTCTCATGAGAGCTCATTTGCTATGTTGTTAGGTCTCTCGGCCTGACCCATCTCACTCTGAGTCATTGGGCCTTTGCTATCGACTTTTGACTGTAGTCTCCACTCTTCTCCTCCTTGGTACTTGAACCTTCTCAGGGCTGAAAAAACACCATCAACAACATATATTACTAATATACATACATAAATATATTACTAATATACTTACATACATATATATATTTTTCAACAATATGGAATTTTAAATTTGTATTTTAAAATATGGGAATATTCATAACCAAAATTATATTATTCAAAATACATTCTATCTATATATAGTTAATCAAAATATTACAAAAAGAATTCAGTTTGAGTTATGGAAAGACAATTTATTAGGTAGCAAAAGTAGAGTTGACAAAAGAACCAGATTTTGAAAATCTCTATTATATTTTATTAAGTTTAGGTACGGAAAAAAAATACTAAAAGAAACAATTCAAAATTTAATAAATTAATTTTTTTTAATATCTTGAATACATCAATAAATAATACTTGACACTTGAATTTATGAATGAAATTTTCAAAATTATGTTAATTTACCAATTTACCAAAAGGACATCAAAATTGAGGATAATAGTAGAAGTAAAAATTAAAACCATGCACATGGCCACAAGATGCCACTGAATCTTTGGAAACTTCTCGTGCAATCCAGCAGCATCCAGGCTGTTGTCTTGTTGCTTTTTAACTAACTTTAACTGTAAACTCTTGTGGGCTTCAACTTCCATGCCCGATGTCTGATTCTGCTTTCAATACAGTTAGTTGTCCCTTGCATTACATGTGCCCTTTTCTTTCTTTGCCTGTGCCTCGTAAAGCTTACCTATTCTTTCCGCGATAATTCTATGTATATATATTTTCTTATGTTTCAAGCGATTATATATTTTAATTTATCTTTTAAATATATATCTTATTGAAATGAAATTATCACTAAAATGTCATAAAAAATATTCCCTAAAAATATCATTCTTTCCGATGTTCGATTTTATTTTTGACAAAAAATTTATATTGTAATAAATTTTTTATTTATTTAAGAACAAAATCATGGGTGTAATAATATTTTTAATCTTTTTACTTTTTAAATTTAAAATATAATGATGTTTTTTTCATATTATTTTTACATTATATATAAAGATTCATGCTAACGGTTGTCATAAGGACACTCATTAAGAATTCATTTTATGAAAATTTTCACATAACTGTTATGTGAATTACAAAAAATTATCAAAATATTAATTACTTTTTTTCCATGAAAATTTTCCTAAAATAAATTCTTAATGAGTATCCTTATGACACTCGTTAGCATTTCTCATATATAAAATCTGAAATCTATTAAGATAGTTTACATAGATACATTTATAGTACAATTCAGATATCAATCAAACATAAATCTGAAAATTTATTTCTATCTCTTTCGAGATAACTATTTTAATTTTTAGGAGATATCGATATCCATATTGTATAAGATAATTCGAACTCTTGTGTTCCATAAGTGTAGAGTGCATGGATATCATTGACATTGAGCCAAAAAGCTTAGTGGCAAAACATAACAAGTCTTTGTCCACGCTCATTGTATTTTCCTTCAACATAGATGCAAACAAGAAAATCTTGTGAGCCTCAAAATCAATAACAAGTTACAATAGAAATAGATTGATTATAATGAAGATTATATTATTATAACACAAAAATAAGCATAATAAAGATAGTGACGTGAATATAATAAATATCACAAACTTATTCATTAAAGACCAGTCATATTCAAAATTTTAAATTAGGGAAATTATTATTTTTACATTTAAAAATTGACTTATTGATGAAAATACTTAAAAATCTAAATAAGTTCAATTTTATTATCAAATTTCAAGGACGGTACTAATTTATAATTTTTTTTAGGTGTAAATAGAATAAATTAATACTATGATTGAAATTTTGAATATAAAATTAAATGTGTTTGATTTTTTTTTTTTTAATATACTTTCATACATAAGCTAATATTTAAGTGTAATTGTGAGATTTTCCTTAAAATTATTAAATAAATAAATAACTCCATTAATGAACAGAATCTACTCAGAGTCAAGTTTCCACACGCCAAAAGTGGTCAAAAAAATGCAGATGCAGAGTAGCTTCTCACAGTCGCCATCCCATTACAGAAATACTTAATGCCCACTCAAGATTCTCCATTTTACAACCCAATTACGCAATCAAATTCTACAGGTTATGCTCTAGCGCGCAAACAATCGCCAGCTAGCTTTCCTCTCTACTCGCATCACTTTTTTTTTGCTCTGCGGCATTTCATCGAACACTTAAAATTTGTTGAAATTTATCTCTTAGCGGCATTTCATCGAACATGTCAGTTTCATGCGGAGTAGAATGCGTTTTCGTCATAGGTTTCGCGCGCTGGATGTGGAAACGCTGCACCTACGTCGGCTCCGACGACAGCGCCACCTGGCCGGCCGCCACGCCGGAGGAATTCGAAGCGGTCCCACGCGTCTGCCGCATGATCTTAGCCGTATACGAGACCGACCTCCACCACCCGCAGTTCCCGCCATCCGGTGGTTACAAGCTAAACCCAGATTGGGTCGTCAAGCGCGTGACCTACGAGCAAACCCTCGGCCACGCGCCGCCCTATATAATTTACACCGATCACGATAACAAGGAAATTGTTTTGGCCGTTCGTGGGCTGAATTTAGCCAAAGAGAGCGATTACAAGCTGCTGTTGGATAACAGATTGGGGATGCAAATGTTTGATGGCGGGTACGTGCATCATGGGCTGTTAAAGTCAGCGCTTTGGCTGTTGAATCAAGAGAGTGAGACGTTGAAAAGGCTGTGGGAAGAAAACGGGAGAGATTATACAATGGTGTTTGTAGGCCACTCGTTGGGCTCCGGCGTGGCGGCGTTGTTGGCTGTGGTGGTGGTGAATCATAGAGATAAGTTAGGTGGGATACCGAGGAATAAAGTGAGGTGTTATGCGGTGGCGCCGGCTAGGTGTATGTCTCTTAATTTGGCTGTCAAGTATGCTGATGTTATTAACTCTGTTATTTTGCAGGTACTTTTGGTTAAAGCTTAGATCTTTCTTATTGCTTTGTGCTGTTATGGTTATAAATTTGCTGTGTTTACATGCTTCAAATTCAAATTTTGAGTCTTTTATTTTCCTGAATATCATTCAAAAATGTTTCGGGTTGACTAGTATTCCACCAATTAGTAACCCTGGATTCCAGACTTTTATTAAAATATGAGAGGGATCCACACACCAGCGCAAAAATACTATAGATGAAAGATATTTAATGGGATGTATGCATTCTTTTTTTTCATATGTGAATTGTTAATGAACCCACCCCTTTTTTCACAAGTTTTATATTTAAAAATTTACTTACCAACTGGGAGTTATCATTTGTAGTGAGATGAATTTCCATGGAGAGTGGCCATCAAAAATTGTCAATCCTAAGCTGACTAATTATATATGTAGACAAGTTTAGTTTCTGTTACTTGTTTCATATCATCAGTTTGTTTTTCTGAATCTGCCTGTCCATGATTAAATTTATTTATCAGTTAAGATCACCCTTCTGGATCAAATATATAGATAAACCTTAACGTTATCTTGTTGACCTTACCCAGGATGATTTCTTGCCAAGAACAGCCACTCCATTGGAAGATATTTTTAAGTCGATTTTCTGGTTAGCATTCTTCTCTTCTTGACACCTCCAAGAGGACATTTTTTCTTTTATATTTTAATTCATTTAGTAGGCTTTGTGGGATCTATTATTATCATTATCTCTTAAACCAGGCCTTGATGCTTTGCCAGCTTGCCCTGCTTGTTATTTTTGGTATGCTTGAGGGACACCTTCATACCGGAGGGTAGAAAGCTAAGAGATCCAAGAAGACTTTATGCACCTGGGCGGATGTATCATATTGTAGAGAGAAGATTTTGCAGGTAGCAGCACACCCAACTGATGTTTAAAATTGTCAAATAATCTGCTGCTTCTTGAACCACAATTTGTTTGTCTTTGATGGCTTCTGAAGCTGAGATCAATTAGTCTCAGTAATAATTTATTATGATGAATAGATGTGTCTGATAATTACATGCCTAATTTGCCATCTCCATCTCCACTCATATGCTTTGGTTTTGATTCTACTTCTGTCTAATCACCTGCAATAGTTATTTTCTCTTTACTGTAAGTTCACACCAATATGACACACATTATCCATCGACGGCCAAATTTGTCTTCTTTTTAAAGTAATTAAATTTGCCTTGATTGACACTCCTGCCCAGAGAAAAAAAAAGAAACATTACAACCACCGCACTTGTAGGCTGAAGTCATGATATTGCAAAAGTTTCAGATATCATATACATTCTACCTTAGAAAATTTGATGAAAACATGTCTTCGTTACTAATGGTAGCAATTGTCACTTTCTTATTCTCAGCTGACCATTCTCTTGTTTACCAAGATGATGGCAATTTGGAAACATGACATTGAGCTATGCAGCAAGTTTCTTACTAAATTCTTGAAATCGATGAAATTGTTCTGTTTAGTATAATTGATACAGTTGTTCTATTTAATTTGTCTACTCCTTGTTTTATACTGTGTTAAATTTTCTGTGTTTCTTAGTTAAGTTTCTCATCTTCAAGGACAGTGATTGTCTGATTGAACAATACTGTTATGCTTGTCCTAAATTACACTTATGCAGATGCGGAAGGTATCCTCCGGAGGTCAGGACTGCGATTCCCGTAGATGGAAGATTTGAACATATTGTCTTATCTTGTAATGCCACATCTGATCATGCAATCATTTGGATAGAAAAGGAATCAGAGAAAGCTGTACAAGTAAGCCTTTTTCCTTTGGGTTAAAGATTTATGGCCGTTTACCTTAAAATTTCACCTTAGGTTAATATAAACAAATTTTAAATATGTCCTTATAAGAGTTTAGTTGCCTTGCTCCTCGATGAAAAATGTTGTAGTAGAAGAAACTGCTTTAGATACCTGACTTTTCAGAGCAAATCTTTTCTTCGTTTGATCAAATTACTGATAATTCATAGCATTATTAAATACAGTTAATGAAAGAAAGAAGCTCCGAAACTGTAACAACTGCTCCGAAGGTAAAGAAATTCGAAAGATTGAAGACCTTCGAAAAAGAACACAAAGACGCATTGGAAAGGGCTGTAAGTTTGAATATACCTCATGCCGTGGCCACACCAGAGGACCAATCCCAAGAAGATGAGCCAGAACCTTCCCATGCCTGGAGAGAAAATGCCTCAGAAGCTAAACAAAAATCCAGTGGTGGAAGCACTAATTGGGATCAAGTGGTTGAGAAGCTTTTCAAGAAGAGTGAATCTGGTGACCTTATTTTAAACAGAGATGCAGATGCTCCCAAAGAATGATAATAGTTTTTTTTTTTTTTATTTTTTTTTTTTAATTTTTAGTTTCCCTATTTTTTTTCTGTGTGTTTTGAGTCCGATTCATTCCCGGCTCCCATCTTTCTAGCTCACTAGAGTTTGTATATTTGATCATGTAAAAGCATTCACAAACTGGGAAATAGCAAATATAGATTATTGAGAAGAGATTGGTGAGAGTCAAGACTTCGAATCTTTGCAAAATTTGTGTGGTCTTCCAACTCCTGCTGACTAGAGTTGGCAATCGGTCAATCAATCATGAGATATTGTCTTGATTATAGATTCGGAATAAAAAAACAACTTGAATTACATATCAGCCTCGTGACAATCACTCTCTAATTTCAAGTGGCTTCTATCATCGTTAAAAGTATTGATGTCCTCATTGTGAGGTCTCTGCATATATTACTCTCAGATATGTGGAAGATAACGAATGATAGTTTGGATTTGAAATAATATTTCCTAGGTTTTTAAATCATCTCAAATTTCGATTAATTTTTATTCGAGACGAAAAATTATCCCAAATCTTGATTGAAAATTTTAATTGGTACAAAAAAAAAAAAAAGGACCTGAATTCGATAGGGCTCTCTCTCAATGACAAACTTTCTAGTTAGTAACAAATTGAATTCCTGATTCATCAACTTGAGTTGTTTTAATTAATTTTGGGTTACCAGGCATCAAAAGATTCTGAAGCTGAGCTATATTTTCTTTAACAAGTCACCATAGCAATCCTCAGCAAATACAAATAAAAAAATGTCAGACCATGACCGCTCAGCAGAGGATGAGAAAATAAGGGAAGATACTCGGAGAAGCATAAAGCCATAAAATGCAAAAAGATATTAAAAAAAAACCTAACTTTCATAAGCATCCATCAGCTACATTTATACCAATCTCGCACGTCTAATCTTGAAAGAAGGCTGGCAAATGCATGATGCACGAACCAGAAAGGGAAATATACCATCAAATTATTGTAGCATTTTGTACAGCTTACTGCTAACATGCACTTGGAGCTAGATATGTTAATTTTTTCAATCTCGCCCCGTTTCAACGAAATCTCATTTTATTTGGGACAGGAAATGAGACATATTTTTATATCATGTTTTAAAAGCGAGACAAGACAATGGAATGAGACGAGATTTAGCAAGATAAGACGAGATTTAACGGGATGACATTGAGACGATATTTTATCCCGAAAAAATATAATAAGATGGTACTATTTTCATAAACGGGACGGAAATCGAGATTGAGAACTCTCGTCCCGACACATTACCGACTCTACACACTCAAAACACTAATTCAGTTCACACAGCTTGAAAGTCTAACTAAATATTTCCGAATAATCGAAAAAGAACTGAAATAAACCAAACTGTCTAAAGAATTGATTTGGGCCTAGAACAGTGGGCCTTGCAGCAAAAGCCCAAAATCACAAAACTTTAAACCTCGCCTCCGCCGTTCTGTTGAATGGAAGAAAAAAAAAATCACAACTAAAAAGACACTCTTTTTAAGCTCACAAAACTCGTGCTTCATCCAACTTCTCTTCTTCTCCATCTCTATCTCGCTCGCCGTTTTTTTCACACAGCGATGGAAAATCTAAACATGGCGTTGGTTTCTTCATCGAGTCCCAAATTAGTCCTAAACTTCACTAATTTCAAAAACCCTCTTTCCAGAGGAATCACTGCGCCTAAAAGAAGCTGTTTCAGAATTGCCCTCAGAGCTTCGCGAATCTCCGCTTCTTCCCGCGCTGCCCCTCGTCAAAACGGTATTTTTTTCTCTCTCTTTTATTTGTTTGATTTTGTTTATGTTCTTGTGGCTAAATTTGCTTTTGTAAAATTATAGGTCAACTGGGTGCTGGTGGTTTTGCAAGTTTGACTTCTTCTGGTGGTCAACAAACGTCGTCAGTTGGCGTTAACCCCAATTTACCAATGCCACCGCCGTCATCGAATGTGTAATTCAATTTTTTTTTTTTTTGTTTTGTTTTGGTTTATTTTTGTTTTGAAGGTTTTTGTTGGGTATGGATTTTCTTTTGGTGTCACCAAAAGACTTTCAAAATTGAATTTTTTTCTCCCGTTGGGATAAATAAATGTGGAATATAACTGACAGGCCCTTTTTTTCTTTAAAAAAAAAGTGTGCATCATTTTTGGGTAGAAAAGTTTTTGAAGTGTGTGTTTCAAGTTAGATTAAAGTTTATGTTTTGCTTGCTTGTGCAGAGGTTCGCCTCTCTTTTGGGTTGGAGTAGGGGTTGGTCTCTCAGCGGTATTTTCATTTGTGAGTATAATTGCTTGCCCTTTTTTTTTTGGTTTTAGGTGTTTATTTTATTTTATTTTATTTTATTTTTTAAAATGTGGGTATTGGTTTATAACACGTTGATTGAAATGGCAGGTGGCCTCGAGATTGAAGGTGAGTATTTCCCTTGTACAACATACAATGTATACGCTGTGTGATGAAGCAATGCAAATATGAGCTTCGAAGGCTGATCAGGAAGTTTGTCCTGTCTGGATGTTAACTGAAGTTTGTTTTTGAACTGCAAATATACATAATTTTATCTTGTCTATTCAAACTATGCTCTTTGGGAAAGAATAAATTATTTGTTGGCATTATACTAATCCAATTGTGCATGCACTGTTTATATGAGTTAGCATTTCTGGTGAATTGGGTTGACCTAGGAGATTTATTGTTCTTTTGTTGAAGCCTCTTTCTGTCCATGTTCCTGTATGAAGCGGCCTTGTGTGACAGTTTTTTGCATGCTTCTTTAGCTGAATAGCAGGGGTTAATCACTAATCGGTCTCTTAGATATTCTTTGTTTTTTGGCTTACAGTTGGGTCTTCTTTTGTCTGTGGTAGTCAGACATTTTCTTCTCTTCTGACATTGAAATCTCATCAAGTGGTTGCATTTCAGGGCTTGCATTCCTGAAGTTGGAAATGCCTTTTCAGAATAATCTTGATGGGAATATCGTTTTTTGGGTGTTACCTGAATGTGAGAATGTTGCTAGTCTTTATCTGAGTCCTCAATGCTTGTAGGAAATAGGCTACTTGGTGTTGGATTTCAAATATTTTTTTTGTCGTTTTTTTGCCCGCTCTTTCAATAATGACATTGACAGTCTTCATAATTCTCCAATCTCTACCCAAAAACAATGGAAGAGGTGCCCCCTTTGGTTGTTGGTTCTGACCAACCACTTGTCAGGCTTGTTTCTTCACATTTGTTTTAATTAGTTAATTCCTTTTTTTGTTATAATTCTGGAATACAGTCTGCATGGATTGGTAATTAATGGTTTCTCGACTTTTTTTTTTCAAGTTCATGCATTTAGCACTTCCTTGTATCATGGCTGCACAATATGTTTGATTTGTTGGCTCTGAAATTTTTTTTGTCTAAATTTCTGTGGCATGGACAGCTAGACACTTGGGGACATACTTTTTGTGTTGCATTTAATATTCTGACATGGCAATTACATGGCTCAGACAGCTTCGAAATGTTTTTCATTTTCCCCATTCAGCACATAAGTGTGCCAAACTACTGTCTTTGTACCAATGACAGTTTTCCATGTTGAGCTGTCTTTATCAGATCCAGCTGTCATCTCTTTCCGTGCAGAGTAGCTAAACGTTCTTATCTGGTGTCGATGTTGCGGAGTTGGCTATTATTCTTATATTTCTTTTTTCCTTTTTCCTTTCTTCTTCTTTTTTGTTCTTTCAGCAATATGCAATGCAACAAGCTTTCAAAGGTATGATGAATCAGATGAATACACAGAATAACCCCTTCGGAAATGCTGCCTTTCCTCCGGGGTCACCTTTCCCCTTTCCAACTCCAGCATCTGGGCCTACTTCACCTTTTCCAACTGCTTCTCAACCTAGGGTTACAATGGATATACCTGCCACAAAAGTAGAAGCTGCTTCAGCTACTGATGTGAAAGGCGAAACAGAAGTAAAGGTTGAAACAGAAGTAAAGGAGGAGCCAAAGAAATATGGTAATTGAGGAGTCTGCCCTTGGCTGCCAATGAATTCAGATTTTATATATATATATATATATATATGCTTCCTTGCCAAATCGACATGCTTTTTCATATTCCTTTCCTTTTGGAATTAAGAGCTTCTAGTGTCTGGCCGTATATGTCTTTATTATAGTATTTTTATTTGCTAAGTTAATGGATAAATCATAAATGAATGCATTGGCTTTTAATCCATCTTTAATGGTTATAGGAGTGTGAGTTTCAATTTTGTTTTAAGATTGATGACATATTTGTTGATCAAAACGGCCTAAATTATTTTAATGTTCATTATCACTTCATTTTCAGAGTAATAGATGTTTATCTGAATTTAAATCTTAACATGTGTAGATGGCCATGATTATTTCCGGCGTTGGTGTAAGCAAGATGAGTGAATGATCATTGGTTGGACTTTATATAGCACACTGGTGTAGGTCATTTGCGTATTTGATACATAGCATGAGCTAAAGCAATATTTCATTCTAGACTTTGCTTGTTTACTGGGTAGTGTTTCATATTATTAAATATCTGATTGCAAGGGCTGTAAGCTAGCTAAGTTTTCTGCACTTCCGTTTAATAATAGTCATTCCGAGTTAGAAAAAGTAAGTTCCTTCCCTGACTAAGACATTGAGCAAGTCTGCGAGACTGCAAGGTGAATAAATTTTCCCAAATCTAAAAAAGTTATCAGAAGGAAAATGACAATTAATGAAATGCTGGTATTACATAGAAGTATTGTGTGAACTTGCTGTATCAAACTTTGATTTTACCTTGTTTAGATTAATGCTAGATGCACTTGCTGGTTTTTGCTATGTATTCAGTAATGTACTATCTTTAATTTAATGACTTTACTATCCATTGATTTTTCAGTCAACCCATTTTGAGGTGCTAAATGATTTTTGATAATATTTCATGTAAGAAATGCTGATGCAAGTACGTCTTGCAGCTTTTGTAGATGTTTCACCTGAAGAAACCATGCAAAGAAGCTCTTTTGATAACTTTGAAGATGTGGCGAAATCAAGTCCACCAAAGGATGCTCAGCCTCCCAAAGTAAGTGTTTGCAATTGAGCTGTTTCTTGTGGTTGTGGTTAAAATAATCATTTTTTTCAATTATTTGGACATCGTTGTGAAGGATACCCAAAATGGAGCTGCTTTCAATTATGGTGTAGGTGATTCTCAGGGGGCCCAATCTACAAGTAAGTAATTTGATAATAGCATTGTTGCTATTACTTGTCATTTTACTGCATTATTTGCTTCTCATGGCATGTATAAGTCTGCAGATTCTTCTATATATCAGTGACTTCTGAGATGGATAGCATATAGTTTCTGTTGGGGGCACAATTTTATATTATTCTTCACTAGCGGAATAAATTCAAATTGCATGGTGTTCGTAGGCTTACATAGGTTTTCTTGACGGTTTTATGCTTATGTGAGGTTCATATAGCTTATTCAAATTGTTTAAGCAGAAGTTACATCAAACTTGTATCTTATGTACTTTTTTCTGTTTTTTTAATGAAACATATTAAGCATGTTCTTATCTATATAGGCAAAGTGAAATTAACAGTGGATACTTTGGAGAAATTGATGGAAGACCCGCATATGCAGAAGATGGTTTATCCGTAATATACCTTCTCTTCCTTCTATCATTTTGTTTTTTCGAACTTTACAATTGTTTTGGTCTTTGGTCTTATATCTGTTTTGATCATTGATTTCATCTGGATTCTGGATATGTTGATTTGAATTTTAAAGCTTAAACTGTTCACCCAGATGCTGTAAGCTAATTGGTACTGTAAGCTAATTGGTTCAATCTGCCGGAAGTACCTTTGGAGCTCAATTAAACTTGTTCTGAAGTTTGAAATCTGTTTACCCAGATCATTATTGCTTATTAAAGTAGAGTTGGAAAGTAAAAATATTTGAATCTGAGCTCTGTGTACTCTGTTTATGTCTACCTTAGAGGATGCATATCTTTAACATTTTTTCCTAACTTGGTCCCCAAGTAATGTGGACACGAAGTTAGGTGAGTTCTTGCATGCTCTGTTTCCATTATTATCACAAGATTTCCTAACTTGGTCCCCAAGCAACATACTCTATTTCCCTTATTGTTACAAGATAATCTAATTATATTCAATTTCTTGCAATCTAATTATATTCAATTTCTTGCAGATCTCTGCCTGAGGAGATGAGGAATCCTACTTCCTTCAAATGTAAGTCATCCTCTCATAACACCTCTTTTTCTGAGAAGGTTAAGTGTTGGTTCTGCTCTTGATAAATTTTATGTAACAGAATACTGTGTACGTGAGAGTATCTTCATTTTATTCCACCATCCTAGAAACAATTATAGAATTATTTTGAAGGAATTTAATTTATGGTCATCTCTTTTGCTTCTGGTAATTGAGTTATGACCTGCTTAGCTTTAGTAACTGAATAATATTTCATGATTCTGACATAACACAGCATGGCAGATTGGCATGTGCCTTCTTTGTTCCTCAATTGTTCCAAGTCATTGTTCCACTTTCAGATATAAGTTATAATTGTACTTATTCGGGCTTTTCACAGTTCTCTTATCTTTTCTCCAGTTTATTTTTGTGCAAATGTAAAGTTCTATTTTAATCTGTCTTGGCAAACTGTACCTGGTATGTGTGTTATTTTTTAATATATACCTTTTTGGCTGTTGTGCATATTGCTTAACAGGGATGCTACAAAATCCTGAATATCGTAAACAATTGCAAGCAATGCTGTAAGCTAATTTTCTCGATTCCTGGATTTGATTATTGTTTCAGGGGAGCTTTCTATTATCTTTGGAGCATTATTTGTCTTGTAGTTATTGATTTATGAACCTCAATATTTTTTGTTATTATGAAGTGCTGAGGTCATGCATTCTTGAAATTATTGATGTTCAATTCATGTTCTGGTTTCAAGTTTTCCAATAGCTGTAGTATGAATATTTTTCCCAACACATTTATATACCTAAAGTTTTCATTACATTGTTTATAGCTCTTGTTTATTTACTCGTTAGTGGGTGAGACGTAGAATCTTAGAATGACTATCTTTAAAAATTGGAACTTTTTTTTTTGGGTGCTTTTGGAATTTTGTTCCTCCAGATTCAGCTTCTTCTTAACTGTCTGCTGCTGCCACTATCGCTTCTTTTTCTTCAATAGTAAAACTGTTAATATATACCGAGACCATACATGTGATTCCAAGTAGCTAAATTGAACTCCTGACTCTGGGTGTGAACTCGCTTTTCTAAGTCTTTTTTTTGTCTATCCCTACTCTTGTACTTTGTAGGTCAAGTTGGCGCAAATGTATTGATAAGTTCTTATTTGAAATTGCCTGACTTAGTGAATCTAAATTGTATTTCCACAATTTATGTTTGTTGCAGAGATAATATGGGTGAAAATGGTGAATTTGACAGCCGGGTGTTGGATTCACTGAAGAACTTTGATCTTGACAGTGCCGAGGTTAAGCAACAATTTGGTAAGTTTAAATTTGACCAGCCTCTTGCTGTTTTTTGTCAGATTATCAATGGGTTAAGTAGTAGCTATTTGATTTATGAAATTGATGGGTTAGTCATATTTAATATATTATCAATGCATTTTAGTTAATCATACTGATGTGTCGCAACATTTGGAAAAGAAAAATGATTATGTACTCTGCTTAAAGAAGAGGGAAAGTCCTTAACACAAGTTCATAAATATCTGGAAGCAACAACATAAAGAAAAGCATAAGTTTTATATTTCAATAAATTTAAAAGTAACATAAATGTTTTTTGTTTTGTGGAGTTTTCTTTAGTAAAAACTGGTTAAAGCACGGAAATTATAAAATATTTGAGACCTTTTGCTTGTCATTTTACAGAACAGATTGGACTTACACCTGAAGAAGTTGTCTCAAAGATGATGGCTAATCCTGAGATCGCTTTGGGTTTCCAAAACCCAAGAGTTCAAGCTGCCATTATGGATGTATGTTGTGCCGAATACTCAATTGACCTTCTAACTTTATTTTTTTCATTTAAACACATCTTTATTAAAATCTTTTGCAGTGTTCACAAAACCCCATGAACATGATCAAATATCAGAATGATAAGGAGGTATGTCCAGACTTTTGTGTGATATCATTCATTCCCGTTCTATTTATATACTTACCACTTTGGAAATGCCAAATCAATTTGCATATCACTTGGGAATAAAAAGTTGAAATGCAATATGCGAAATGTGGTATTTACATAGAGAGAGATGGAGTCGCATTAATAATTGTTCTGTACTGCAGTTGTTTACATCTCATCTTTCCTAGATGGAAATTTTTATTTGATTTTATTTATTTTCCTCAGGTTATGGATGTTATCACCAAAATAGCAGAACTCTTCCCTGGAATGACCGGTTTATCTTAATTTGAGAGTTGACAGCTGCTACTTTCTGGGGCTTAATCTGTTCATGCGCTGATTTTAGTCAGCAATAGGGTATAAATCCGAGTACAGAAATGGCAAGTTAACAGACTATGATTGCAGTTTTGAGATAAATCTTTGGGAGAAGGCATTTATTGTTGTGTGGTTTTGCTAAGCTGTTAAAGAGTCTCTAGATGCATTTATTTTGCTGTATGGCAATGCTGCTGGTTATACGGAGATATATTTTATATAATTTATGCATATCCTCCAGAGCTATAGTATAGATATTGCTTGTTCTTAAACTGGCTCTCTTTCTTGTAAGAAATTTATCACTAGCATATCTTTGGAATTAATAAAAAATGCTCATTTGTTGTGATTGTCGATTAGCATGTTATCTCAGATATTGCATGGAATATGCTTGTTTTAAGCATCATCCTTCATGATAGGCATATGATTCTATCTAATATTGAAGGAAAATGAGATTAGTTCAATTCGAGAAAAGTCTTGATGTATCTAATTTTATTTTAACAAAAGTTTTCAAGGCTTACATTAACGCACGAGAATTTCCACACGGTGAGTTCTGAGAGAAACCTTGTGACCTAAAACTGTGGTAGGGAAAAACAAACATGGGCACTAGACTCTAGCTTGTGGGAACAAACACTGTAGAGCATTGAGTTGGCATTCATGCCATGGACAGTCAAATCAAAGCATACGTCTAACCTTGGTAAAATTCTTCATGGACAAGAAAACAACAAAATAAAAAGTAGAAAATTCTTCTTCAAAAGAAGTAAAAGAGCAAAAGTAAATTGCTTTGAGAAAGAAGCAGGACCCAAAAGTAATGGCCACTTTTCCATGCTGGGTAAATGTGACATGAGTGACAAGAAAGTGATGAAATGGAATTTCATGGAGTGTCGCCCTTGCAACTATTTTTTAATTTCTGTTTCCATATGACTTTGTAACAAGAAATTAACACAATTCTTCATTTGACAATAATTGATAGATCCATGATCATGAAAGTGGGACCTTTGGTATTAGCTTACTCATCACACATCAATCACAAAATTCTTGCTTCATTCCCTTTTTTACTCACTCATAAACAACCCCAATGGTAAAGCAAGATTTGATACAAATTTTGCATCAATTGAAACACTTCTCTCTAACACATTACTTCAAATTTTATTCTCAGAAATATTCCTTGGAACATTCTATTTTTTAAACCCCTAAAATCCATTACTGCATGCCCTATTGTTTATTTTAAAAAATGACACAGTGCCACACCAAACTATTCATATGTGCCTAAATCACGCAGATGATAGGGGATGCACTCACTTGCCAAACATTCTTGTCTGAGTCAGTGTCAGTGACATCAAACATTCAAGTCCATATAATGAAAAATACTCCAAGAAACAGTTTGTTGGCATCTAAGGAACTCAGGCTGAATTGACTAGGAATTTTGACCAGAAAATCAAATGTCACAATCGGTTTCATAAAGTCTACGCTGCGGAAATTGGCAGCCAAATCGTGTTCATCATTCCAAGCTGAACGATATTTTAGAAGAAAACGATAGAATTAACCCAAATCATCCTCTCCATTAACTTAAGAAACCATCAAAGGCTCAACATCAACTACACCATCCAACAAAAACAAGACTAACACCACGGCCAATTCTACAAACATGCAAACAACACAGTGCAGTAAGCAACCACCTCTACTACTAAAAGTAAGATATTTTAATGTTCAAACACTCACTTCATTTAATTGAGGCTTCACCTTTGGGGGCCGGCCTCTACCCCTTCCGGTCCCTGTGTCTGTTGCTGTAGTTGTAGTTGTAGCAGTTCCGCTAATCCCACCGGAAGGCCTCGTCATCTTCCTTGGACGTCCCCTGGACTTCCCAGTCCCAGCTGCCTCCTTAGGTTTCACAGGCTTCGGAGAAGCATTAGGGTCCTTTGGTGGGCATCCCCTAGGCAAAACCAGAGACACAGCAGCACCCTCCGGCATTGGAAACTTTGGCTTGGGGGGTCTGCCGCGGCCACGCCTTGGTGGTGCATTAGGATCATATTTCATGTAATTGTTTTTCCAAAACAGCAGCTCCCCGGTTTCCTTCATTCTATTCAGGTGGTGTGACAAGAGTGTCGTGTGCCCAGCTGGCAAGTGCCCGTATTTCGATTCAATGTATTTCGATATAGTTGTCTTGTTTGAGCCATTCTGTTCATCCAATGCTTCAATTGCTGACAAAATAATCTATGGAATACCAAAATGCAAACACACAATTACAAAACAAAAACAAGTGAGAGATTTTCATCAACGAAGATAAAAACCGACTGTATACATATATATATATATATATATATATATATAAACACCCAACTAAAAACAGTGAAAATAAATCCAAATAAGTTGATATAATTATAATTTTTTCACCGGCTGATACAAAATCTGATCACATTTCCACTCAAACATCTACCTAAAACGCTGCAGCAGGCGGAGGCAGGGGTAGCTATTTTTTTTTTTTCATGTAATATTGGTGGATTAAATATTTTATTATTGTTTTCTAAAAATAAAATATAACAAATTATGGCATCGGGCATTGGCAGCTGCAGTACACTCAAATTTAAGGTCAATGAATCTTTTTTTTAAAAAAAATTATTTAATAATGAGAAATAAATTAAATGAGGGTATAAAGTAAAATGGGCATCTCTCAGAATTTACAACAAATGTTCAAATCTCAAAGTTTAACCCAGAAAATTTTGAAGTAATTGAAGATAGAAAATAATTCTCAAAGTGTGCGAATTATAGCTCAATTATAAGATAAAATTGTGAAATTAAAACAAGCCAAAAATGGGTATTCATTTAGATTTAAAAAAAAAAAAAATCCATTTTTTTCAAGAACCCAATTTTTTTTTCTCAGTACCCAGTAATTTTTTTAATAAATAAATAGTTTTTTTTTACTAATACTTAAAAAAAAAAAAAAAACGATCAAAGGGGAAAACCAATACAGATAAATTTTACAGCTAAAAACCTTAAAAATTTGATTATTATTTGATTAGAAGAGGAGTTAATGTACCTGAGGATATGGAGGCAGTGGTGTGAACTTACTAATCTCTTCAGCTGCCATTATTTCTTCTGCTTTTCACACCAAATGTTTTTCAAAAAACACAAAAACAAAATTCAGTCACTGAGTAACTGAGTCACCAGGTCACCGAGTCAGCACTCCGCTTCAATTTTAACAGAAAAACAGTTGATTTTTGTCTTAGGTGATCAAACTCTAAAGATTCGATTTCTGGAGAGAGAGATTTATGAGAGAGTAGAGGAAATCAACGGCTGGGAATGGCTCATCGGATGATGATCTGACGGTTCATGTTTTGTCATGATGGGTTCACTTGGATTGATGACGTGCCAGGTGCTTATTATTATCCGTGGTATGACTTATGAGATGAGCTATTCACAAGTTTTTGAAATTATCAATTTCATACCTAAATTTTAACACATTATAAAAAATATATATAATTTTTGAATTTTATTCACTGATCCACTTAAAAATTATAAAATATATCAAATGTTTGTCATACGTTTCAATCGTATACCTAAATCTGATACATTATTCGATTTTATATGAACCGGTCAATAAAATTATATATTTTATATATTTTTTTAACAATGTGTCAAATAATATTTTTATATATGATTGATAATTTCCCAAGTATTTTTGTGTTGGGGTTTATAGTCCCACTTGATATGTCATTAAGTTGTTGATATGGAAAACCCTAGTCCAGTGTGTAATTTTAGTTTAGATAAATTCTCATTTAATTCTTGTATTTTGACTAAATATCTATTTTTTTTTTATCAGAATATCAGTGAGTGAGTCATCTCTTCCCCTCTTTGAAACCCTAGCCTCTCACCTCAAAATCATTATTCTGTAGCCAAAATCCCTCCTTCCACCTCAAAATGGTTCCCTCCTTCACCGAAAGGTGAGGAGGCGCTCATAGCCTCTATCACCCAAACTGTGACAAAAATGAACCGACTTTTTATGCACTTTCTGGCTTACCAAATGAAGCATGTGCGTGTTTTTAGGTTTAAATTTCAAATTCTAAGTTCTAATTTGCTCTTCGGGCTCCGAAGGCCATTGATTGTCATCTTCGAGTTGCACTTGATGTATTCTACAGATGTGTAATTGAACTGTATATGTAACCTGTTTTATAATATAAAAAAAAAAAAAAAAAACTTATTTAGTATTTGCATAAATTGATAATTAAACCAATATGTTCTTTTATTTATTTTTCATTTGCTTCAGGAGCACGTTAATCAGTGTTGTTAAAGGCGCGCCTATATGCAGGCGACGACTCCTGCATTTAGAGGAGGTCAAGGCGGGGCGACGTACTTCAAGTGCACCCATGAAGCCTTTAAAAAAGGCGCGTCTAAGGCAATTGAAAATATCCATTTGTATCTTTGATCCAGCCCACCCAAAATCCGACCCATTTCACTTAAAAATCGGCCCAAATCACCAAAAACTCAGCTCAAATTACTCAAAATCTGACTATTTAAGAAGCTAAAAAAATCCTAAAATGTCGATTTTAATACCCCTCTCAAAATCATCTCATTTTTTCTCTAAAACCTATAGCTCACTCACGAGCCAAATCACCATGCCCTCACTCATATCTCCACGATATCCACAGCCCCCAATCTTCATGGTTGACAGTCTCCTAAGTGAATAAAAAGAGATATGTTATATTTGTTAATTTTTTCTTATGTTTTATTTTATGTTTTATTTATTTTTATTGTGCTACTGTTTTCTTTTGCTTGTTCTAATATTTAATTTTTTAATTTTTTTGATTGGTGCTAATGCTGTTATTAAAACATCAGCTCTGTTGTTGTTGTTATACAACATTAGTACAATGTGCTTTTTGATTTGGCAGTTAAAATTCTATAATTTTGATGAACTCTTTATTTTTTGATATGTAACTCTTTTGCTTTATAATATGAACTTATTATTATAGGAAAAACCCACCTTGAGGCCCTTGTACTCTCAATGTTTTTTACATTGCACCCTTGTACTAAATTTTCTACACATTGCACCCTTGTACTCTCAATATTTTTTACATTGCACCCCTATACTAAATTTTCTACACATTGCACCCCTGCACTCTCAAAAAATTGACATTTCACCCTTATTTTAACGGCAAGTTAACAGAGTTGAGAAATATTCTGACATCACCCACCCTTATTTGTGTCATATCTGCCTGGTTTAGGAAGAATCACCTATGCTAAAAAGAGAAGAGTTAAAAAATGGGTGTTTGCTATAAATGTGCACGCATGACATGTAATACTCGTTGTCGTTCTTTAGGAATGATGTCTGATAACCGTGAAGCATCTTTGTTTGTTTTTTGTTGTTCATTAATAACACTCCAAGATCGTAGTTTTGATCTAGTTTTTACAATAAATTAGTTGGATTTTTGAATGTATCAGAAGAGGCATAATATAGTTATGCGCCCTAGCATAACTTCAAAGTAAAAAAATTTGATCGGTCCAATTCGAAATAAGGGTGGGGTGATGTCAGAATATTTCTCAACTCTGTTAACTTGCCGTTAAAATAAGGGTGGAATGTCAATTTTTTGAGAGTGCAGGGGTGCAATGTGTAGAAAATTTAGTACAGGGGTGCGATGTAAAAAATATTGAGAGTATAGGGGTGCAATGTGTAGAAAATTTAGTATAGGGGTATAATGTAAAAAACATTGAGAGTACAGGGACCTTAAGGTGGGTTTTTCCATTATTATATGAAGATTGGATATGGAACTCTTGTTTTTGGATATGAACTTGCGATTTGTATATGAAATTTTGGATTAGATTTCTCAAATAATAGTTAAAAATCATTTATTGTTAATTAATAGTTTGATACACACTTGTATATTATTTTTCTATGCATTTTTATACATTTTGTAGCATTTTATGTCGTACATTCATCAAGGACGCGCCTTGCACCTTCAGGCCCGCGTTTAGGCTCTAGGACTATTTATGCCTTACACTGCAAGAAAATATGGGATTACCGACCGATATTAGCGACCGAAAATATTCCGTCGGAAAAATTTGATAAATACCGACTGAATACCGATAGTTTAAAGATTAAGAAATTTACTGACCTTCTACCGACCGATTACCGATCGATAAATTACCGACAGATTAATCTGTCGATATTCTATCGGAAAAAGACGCGCCAAATGGAGCCAAACTTTCACCGACTATATTTTAAGTCAGTAAATAAATTTAATTTGGCGACCGACCTAGTGGGTCGATATTACGTCAATTTTACCGACCGATGATATATCGATCGGTAATTACTGACCGACTTAAAATCGATTAGTAATATTAGGCGCTTAATGACAATTGGGCATCAAGATATGGTGCTAAAACAAATATTTTATCGACATATAACATTATCGATCAGTAAATTACCGATCGATTTAATGTTGGTAGGTAAATTTCCAGAATATAAAAATAAATTTTCATCTTCCACTGCCTCATTGCTCACTATCTTCTCAATGTCCAGATTTTTGCTCACTTTTGCTTCAGTCTTGTTAATTGTTTTTCTTACTACCATATTAATTAACAAATGTATATTATGTTTGTGTCAAATTAATTATGAACTTTTATATTTATGGATTTTGTTTAGGTGTGGTTGTATTTAGGTAAGAAAATCAATTTAATTAGGAACCTTTATTATAAGTGTGTTGATAATTATTTTGAAGTATATATTATAATTTTATATGTTTATTTTCTGTAACATGGTGGATTGGAAATTTTCTTTCCTTTAGTTATAACATAAAAAATGAATTCAAATAGAGGGTGGATGTATGTGAGGCTTAATAATGATGGCACACTTAACATGAACTTTGTGAACGAGATTCTAGAATTTGTTGAATATGCTAGTGGTCAGTCGGCATATATGCAAGGCAGTAAGATAAGGTGTCCTTGCAAAGTGTATCATCTTCTAAAGTTTAGAGAAATTGAGGAAGTTAAGTTACATCTGGTAAAAAAAGAAATTTGTTTCAAATTATTATGTATGAGATCAGCATGGGAAACTCTTACTTGTAGTGCAACTGAACAATTCACATACAACACGTCAACGGTGATGGAAACAGAAACCATAAATCCATATCACCAAATAATTTATGATGATGTTGACTTTAGCTTTGTTAATGATGACCATAGTTTTTTTTTGATGCAGCTGAGTCTAGTTCTTAGACAGATAATCTGGAGGAATCCTCTAATCCTTATATAGAGAAATTTATAAGATGTTGAATTCTTTAGATACAGAGTTGTGGCCTGTAGACGCTGGATTTCGCTTGAGGTCCACAATCGAGAATTTATAGTTGGGGTACTAGCGATCCTGCAAAACGAAGGTAGAGTGAGCGGGAAGCCTCTACCTACCGATGTGGTGGGTGCCGTAGGCGTTCTGACGCTCAAATTAGTAGTGAAGACGAGCAGTAAATAGTGGAAGAGGGAGGTGTGAGGTTACCTTGACTTATGTGGGCCGCCATAAGGGCGGTGGTCCAGTGTTTAGAGGGGTAGAATGCTCTGATAGCTTAAGTAAGAATGATTACGCTCTAATAAGGATGCTTAGGCCCTCTACCGTATTATGAATCTTATATCCTTTTATAGGTCTGAAGGATTTGCTTTTGATTGGCACATGTGCTGCATTTATGGGGGCGAGACCCATAATGCGTTTTAACATTCATTTTTCGGTGATGAGATGAGTCAGCTGAATGTGCGGAGATTAATCAAAGGCGAAGTGATACTTTTTCGGTGGAAAGCAAATGAGCTGCTTGACATTGGGGCCTTCACTGGAATATGGGCGAGATGCAAAGGGTTCGGGCCTTTGGTCAAACATTGTTCTGGAAGCAATTTGAAGGAATATGGTCTCTGTCTATTATTGGACCTGGGCGAAAAGATAATTACACCATTGACCCAAATTTGGCCCGTATAGTTTTGATGGGGTTTTATGGCGGAATACCGATAACGCAGCGGAATAGTGGAAAATCAAAATTTTCCAATCTCAAAATTTTTCTCGGATCAATTAAATAAACTTATTTATTTAATTATCCAATTATCAAATTCTGAAAAATTACACAATAGATCAAATTTCTTGGTAATTACCTAATTGCCTTAAAACTTTGTAAATTGATTATTTTAGCCAAAAATAATCAATTTACAAAGTTTTGGGGCAATTCGGTAATTACCAAAATATTTTTCAACACATCTAATGCATCAAAATCAGATTTCACACAAATCCCCAATTTTTGAGTAATTGCCGTGAGCACCCCAAATTTTCAAGTAATTGCATTTTGGTCCCTTTTGTTCAAAACATGCTAAGATCAAATCCAATCAACCCAAAAATTTACATGCATCATATTCATACCATAATACATCACATATATGAAAAGCCCCAAATTTGGAGTGGGTTATGAACCCTAATTTTTCAATTTCATCAAATTGTCCAATTTCACCAATTTTACAAAATCCAACACTTTAATCCATTCAATACTTTACCGATCTAGCCTCACCACTTTGAAACAGCTCTATAACAATTCTAGGTCACCAAGGAGTGGCTTACCAACTCTAGAATGGCAACTTGATTTTCCAAAAATCAAAAGTAAAGCTTTGAAACCATTTCAAGCTTACTTACATGCATCAATCTTTCATCAAAGTTCACAACCAAAATAAACACAAACTATAAGAAGTGAGACAACACCAAAGCAACACAAAATGATGCTAAGCATGTTAGAAACAATTTGCATGTTGAAGACTTTGAAGAAAAACTTACAAAAACATGATTTTTCCAAGCTTTCTTCTTTAGGCCTTCAAGCTTTTCTCTCTACTTCTTTTGTGTTATTTTAGTGTAAATGGAACTTGTTAAACCCTAACATTGAAACAAAATAATTTATATCTCCTCCAAATAAGTCTTGGCCGAATGTGGTGAGAAGAAATAAATAAAATATCTAGATATTTTGCTTTTGTTTTAATTAAAGCTTTATCAACTTGCATTTGCTTTTATCATTACACTTTAATGATTTCAAACAAGTCAACAATGGCAACTAAAGCATTTCCCAAAATTTCACAAACTTAATATATTTATATCTTTAATTAATTTAATTATTTAACAATTAAATAATTAAATAATTATTTAAATACAAATATATTATATATATGTATTATATTTACAATAAATATCCAAATACATATATATTTATGATATTAGTCAAATATCTCAATTTGATAATTAATTAATGTGTATTTGATAAAATCTAATATTAAATGCAAATACACAAAAAATTAGGAAATGACAATTGGGTCCCAACACATGTATTTTTCATTTAATCTTTAAACGACTTTATAAGTAATCACCATTATTCATAAAAGTTACCATAGTGCTCTACGAGTATATTTCATTAGTGAGACTCTCTAGATTCAGGTATATCCGTCACAAAATCCAATTTCGTGTCCATAATTTACCCACCCGTAAATTATGGCGACCACAGATAAATTAGCTGAATCATACAGGTCGAGTTTATTACATACGTATAATCCCTCCGTCACAGGTATCCGGATAATACCAGAGATATAGATGTAAACGTCAAATCTCTATAGGTATTATCTCGTCGACGTATCTATTAGTAATCTCTAAATAACATTCAGAACTCACTTCCGAAGTATACTGTGGCCACAGATTTAACAGACTGCTAATCATATATGGACTACATATGCTCTGTACACAGAACTGACGGATCTTATCTTGATACACACAGGATATCCTGAGGATCGGTCCACACCCAACGAATAGGCGGAGGTCTGATCTAAATAGATCGGTGATGTGACTGCCATCTAAGTGTGGAGGATGTCTCATACATACATAGTGGTATCTCAAGTCGAAGGACCACTATACTACTCAACCAGAGAAGATTCTTATTGACGTTGGTGTACCATCCATTAACAATCTTCGGTGAGTCATTTAGTGTTTATCCATTATAAACACCTACACGTCTATACGAGTCTCCCTAGACTCATGGTTCATTGGGATAAACCATCGGACCAAGTCTCGATATACGACATGTACTGGTCTCAACAGATTTGACTAACCGACCCGTGTTAGTAAATCTTGATCAGGAACTATATTTGATAGTATACATTTAGTAGTGACACTTCCCAATGTCAATTACAAACTAACTTTGTAACTCTGTACTGCATCATATTGTAGACACTTTCATTTTTGCATGAAAGCCCGATGATGAGCCTCATTGGGAGGCACTACCCGATAAGTGATGAGCGGAAAATATATCAATATTTACCGCCCCTTTTACTTAATATTTTGTTTAGTTTCTCGGGTTTGATGAACGTTTTGATGTGTTTTAGTTTATTTTGCAGATAAAATAATATTGGGACACAATGAAATCATTTAGGACAAAATGTGGGTCAAATAAGGGCAAAAATTGGACTTGACATATTAATTTTGGAGATTGGAAACTTGAAAGGGCGTTTTAACGAAGTGCAGTTTTGGAAATTCCAGTTTTGCGCATCTGTCGTATTTTAAGCATAAATTTTTACTCCGATATCGGATTGAGCTGATTCAACTTCCAGATTAAATAAGACCCAAATATCTACAACTTTGAAAGACAAAATAATTTCGAATTCTGAATATTTCATACCCGAAATTAATGAACCATCCAGAAGTGTGTTGTGTGTAATTATTAAAGTCATTTTCAATCATTTTCAAAGCAAATAAATAAATAAATAAATAATAAAAATTAGCAAATCACCACCAAACATGATAAGTAATTAGTGGAGCAATTAATAATGGATTTGGTGGAGCAATTAGTGGAGCAATTAGTGTAGCAATTAATAATGGATTTGGTGGATGATTTGATGGAGGTAAAATTTTGCCTATAAATACCAAGCCATTTCATTTGTAAAATTCATACTTTCTTCTAAGGAATTCCTTAAGAATACTAAGAAGATTGTATCTTGTTTGTTTATTTACAGCTTTCAGTAATTAATTTCCGCTTTCACACTTTCTTTTCTTTACTTTTCAGTTTTTACTTTCCGCAATTTACTTTTACGCACAGTACTTTTCTTTCTTTAATTTTCAGTTTTTACTTTTCATTAATGAGGAGGTAACTCCCCTTTGCTGGGGTAAAATGTAAAACTTTTATTTCTAATATTTAGATTAATCTCCCTTAATTATAATATATAAACTAGTTAAAACCTGACTAAAGAGGATACCGCCATATTGGTCGGTTGGTAATTATTTAAATTGGTTTTAACTTGACTAAACTGGATACCGCCTGATTGGTCGGTTGGTAATTAATTATTAATTTGACTTAATCTGGATACCGCCTATATGGCTGGTTGGTAATTATCATGCAAAGTTAATATATTATATTAAGAAAAATATCTAAAATAGAAGTAATAAAAGTGGATCATTTTAACTCATCATTTTCTTTTATTGTACTTTTACTTTATTTACTTTTCAGCAATTTACTTTCAACATTTACTTTTCAGCAATTTACTTTTCAGCAATTTACTTTCAGCATTTACTTTTCAGCAATTTACTTTCAGCATTTACTTTCAACATTTACTTTTCAGTAATTTACTTTCAGAATTTACTTTCCGTCATTTACTTTTCAGCAATTTACTTTTCAGCATTTACTTTATGTCTTTTACTTTTAAGTTTTTACTAGCCCTAGTTCTGTGTCGTAACTAAGTTAGTTATCTGGGGTTGTGATGAATTCTAATATCACCGGTTTATAAGGGGTTATTTTATAGTTTGGGTAATTTAAAGGTTTACTTATTTAGTCTTAAGCTTAATGCTTCTTGTTGTCTGATCACCAATAAGATTGATGTGGTAAATCTAAAATAAACTTGACAAAGAAATTTTAGGTTCCAGCCTTAGACTTAATAGCCCACGATCTTCCTTGAGGATATATAACCCTTTAATAGATTTCCTTACATGATAGACATATACCTGTCGGGCGGGGGTAGCCATAATTGGAACTTACACTTAATGAATCCAGATAATTTGGTTGACATAGACATATGGTTCAATTGGGTTAAACTGGGTATTTGCGTCTGACCATCGACAGAGGCTTTCGCATAATTTCGTGTTCCAGGTTAGTAAACCAATTTATTACACAAACATAAAATAATCACTTCATCTTTTAAAAGATATTAGAAAGATTCACAACCCTAGATCTTTGAGTCTTTTATTATTTTCCTTAGTATTTTCTTTTGTTTATTTTATTTATTTTAATTAAGGAAAACCACATTCAACAAATCAAACAATCATTCTCTTCTCCATTTAATTAGATATTTGTAAATAAATAGATTCAACAATTAATAACAACAGTATGAATTAAGTCCTCGTGGGATCAATATTTGTATACTACTTGAACGATACATGCGCTTGCGTTATACGTGTGTGTAAATGCCGCTCAATAAGTTACGGAAGTTGCGGGAAACGAACGTCGGAAGGGGAAAAAAGTACGTCGTCAGATTTAATTAATATGTTCACTGCATGCGCGTTCATCCAGAGTTCGGAAACACGTTCGAATGGCGAAAAAATTGTAGGTGTTCATGTAGCGTCTGGAAACACATTCGAACGACCATCGGTATTTCTGTTTCACTGTTAGCCTCAACCCAAAATTCACACAAGGCCCACCAAAGCCCAATCCAAATAATTAAAACACATGTCACAAATTAAATCCAATTAAATTAAATCAAATCCAATTAAAATCAAATCAAATCTCCCTTCCTAAATTAAATAAATCCTCATTCCTAAACTACATAAACCAAATCCAATCACCTCCCAAAATAAATATATCCCCACCAAAATTACACAAGATCATTTCCTTTAATAAACTAATCAATCACCTCCCTTATTGGCATGATTTCATTCCTTACCTAGAAACCCTAGCTCACCATTATAAAAAGAGACCTAAACCAACCCTAATCCCTCCTTAGACACTCTCCTCTTCTCTTCTTTCTCACTCAAACACACAGCTACTGATGAGCGGAAAATATATCAATATTTACCGCCCCTTTTACTTAATATTTTGTTTAGTTTCTCGGGTTTGATGAACGTTTTGATGTGTTTTAGTTTATTTTGCAGATAAATAATATTGGGACACAATGAAATCATTTAGGACAAAATGTGGGTCAAATAAGGGCAAAAATTGGACTTGACATATTAATTTTGGAGATTGGAAACTTGAAAGGGCGTTTTAACGAAGCGCAGTTTTGGAAATTCCAGTTTTGCGCATCTGTCGTATTTTGGGTATAACGTTTTACTCCGATATCGGATTGAGCTGATTAAAGTTCCAAATTAAAGAAGAATCAAATATCTACAACTTTGAAAGACAAAATAATTTCTAATTCGGAAGATTTCATGCCCGAAATGGATGAACCAACCAGAAGTGTGTTGTGTGTAATTATTAAAGTCACTTTCAATCATTTTCAAAGCAAAAAATAAATTAATAAATAAATAATAAAAATTATCAAATCACCACCAAACATGATAAGAGATTAGTGGAGTAATTAATAATGGATTTGGTGGAGCAATTAGTGGAGCAATTAGTGGAGCAATTAATAATGGATTTGGTGGATGATTTGATGGAGGCACAATTTTGCCTATAAATACCAAGCCATTTCATTTGTAAATTCATACTTTCTTCTAAGGAATTGCTTAAGAATACTAAGAAGATTGTATCTTGTTTGTTTATTTACAGCTTTCAGTAATAATTTCCGCTTTCGCACTTTCTTTTCTTTTCTTGACTTTTCAGTTTTTACTTTCCGCAATTTACTTTTACGCACAATACTTTTCTTTCTTTAATTTTCAGTTTTTACTTTCAGTAATTTACTTTCAGCATTTACTTTTCAGCAATTTACTTTTCAGCAATTTATTTTTCAGCAATTTACTTTCAGCAATTTACTTTCAGTAATTTACTTTCAGCATTTAATTTTCAGTATTTAATTTCAGCATTTACTTTCAGCATTTACTTTTCAGTATTTAATTTTCAGTATTTTACTTTATGTCTTTTATTTTATTTAAGTTTTTTTTTACTACCCGTAAATATGTGTCGTAACTAAGCCAGTTATCTGGGGTTGTGATGAAATCCAATATCACCGGTTTATAGGGGTTAAATTATAGTTTGGGTAATTTAAAGGTTTACTTATTAAGTCTTAAGCTTAATGCGTCTTGTTAATTGGCCACTAATAAGATTGATGTGGTAAATCTAAAATAAACTTGACAAAGGAATTTTAGGTTTCAGCCTTAGACTTAATATCCCACGATCTTCCTTGAGGATAGATACCCTTTAATAGATTTCCTTACAGGATAGACATATACCTGTCGGGCGGGGGTAACCATAATTGGAACTTAAACTTAATGAATCCAGATAATTTGGTTAACATAGACATATGGTTCAATTGGGTTAAACTGGGTATTTGTGTCTGACCATCGACATAGGCTTACACATAATTTAGTGTTCCAGGTTAATAAATCAATATATTACCCAACTTAAGATAACCACTTCATCTTTAAAGTGATATTGGAAGAAATCACAACTCTAAATAGTTTTTAATATTGAATTTTCTTAAAACCTACTTTCGAACAATTTTATTTACTTGTTTTTAAATTTAGAATCGTCACCATTTCAAATCAATCAAACACCTGTTAGATACTAGTAATCATTTGACCTCATAAAATTAATAGATTAGATATTAAGTCCTCATGGGACGATATTTTTTGTACTACTTGAACGATACGTGCGCTTGCGTTATACGTGTGTGTTTACGCCGGTCAAGTTTTTGGCGCCGTTGCCGGGGACTTATTTATCTTTTAATATTAGTTTAGGGGTTAGATATGTTACTTGTATCTAATTTCTTTTTACTTATTGTTTTTGTTTTCTTGTATTTCAGGTTCTCAGAAAGTACATGAGACGAACCAAAAGCTTTGAACTCCGACCGCTTGACCCAGAAATTGAAAGAACCATCAGACAGGTGAGAAGAGAAAGACTAGAAGGCCAAGAAGTAATCATTAACATGGAACCTGAACCATTGGAGGTTGCACCACCAATTCCCTTTCGAGACAGAACTATTCCGGTGGTTGACAGACTCATTTCCTGTATTGTACTTCCTCCATTACCAGCAAATGCGTGTGACATCAAAACATGCATTCAGATGATTCAGCAATCAGTTCAGTTCGGGGGGAATGTAACTGAAGATCCTAATGCCCACATCAGTAACTTCCTGGAAGTTTGTGGTACTTTCAACTACAACAGAGCATCAGAAGAAGCAATGAGACTGCGAGTTTTTCCATATTCCCTGAAAGACAGAGCTAAAGCTTGGCTACATTCACTACCATCAGGTTCTATCACAACTTGGAACACTTTAGCCACCAAATTTCTTGCAAAGTACTTTCCACCAGCCAGAACCGAAAGCTAGGAATGACATCACATCCTTTGTACAACAAGATTCAGAATCCCTCTGCGAAGCTTGGGAAAGGTACAAAGATTTGCTCCGGAAATGTCCTCACCATGAAATTCCAAAATGGCTTCAAGTCCAAACATTCTATAATGGACTTTCTGGAATAATGAGAACCACAATCGATGCTGCTGCTGGAGGAGCTTTAATGGCAAAATGAGAAGATGAAGCCTGGGACCTAATCGAAGAAATGGCCAACAACAATTCTTTATGGCCAACAGAAAGGAGCATGATCCAAAGAATTGCAGGAATTTATGAAGTTGGAGCCAACACATCACTGAATTCCAAGCTGGATGTGATTTGCAAAAATCTGGAAACTCTTAACATAAAAGTTAATTGTAGATCCACAAGTTCACCATTTGGAGGAGCACCTGAGTCAGAATCTTTCAACCACATAAAAAACGGTGAATTATGTCAATAATTTCAACAGACAGGGGAACAATCCATATTCCAACACCTACAACCCAGGGTGGAGGAATCATCCCATTTTTCATGGAGCAACAATTCAGGCCAACACAGAACTATCCACCACCTGAATTCCAGCAACAGAACAAAGGCCAGAAGCATGCAAATGAACCAGGAATAACAGAAGTGTTTACCCACTTGAAAAAGATAGAAGCAAAACACGACTCTCAACAGCAAGATATGATACTATGTTTCAATCTCAAGCAGCAAGATATGATGCTATATTTCAATCCCAAGCAGCATTAATTCAAAGTCAATCTGCTTCTATTAAAGCACTGGAGATCAATTGGACAACTGGCAAATGCTCAGAGTTACAGACCGCCAGGTACCCTTCCTAGCAACACAGAGCCAAATCCAAGAAACATGGGGAATGAGCAATGTCATGCCATCATGTTAAAAAGCGGTACTGAAATCAATAAAGATGTTGGAGCCAAAACAGCTGCTGAGGAAGTTCCAAAAGAAACAAAGCAACAGATGGAGGAAAAAGAAGCAAAGGAAAAAGAACAGATCATTCCACCTCCACCTTTTCCTCAACGTCTTCAGAAGAACAAATTGGACAAGCAGTTTTCTCGGTTCCTGGAAATCTTCAAAAAGCTGCATATCAACATTCCATTTGCAGAAGCGTTGGAACAAATGCCCAGCTATGCCAAATTCATGAAAGATATTCTTTCACGAAAGTGGAGATTGGGAGATTACGAGACAATAGCATTATCAGAAGAATGCAGCGCTATCATTCAGAGGAAACTTCCCCCAAAGTTGAAAGATCCTGGCAGTTTCACTGTTTCTTGCACCATAGGAGAACATGACTTCGGTAAGGCTCTGTGTGATTTAGGTGTGAGTGTTAACTTGATGCCTTTTTCTATTTTCAGGAAATTACAGATTGGAGAAACAATGCCAACTTCAGTCTCACTACAACTTGCTGATAGAACGCTCGTATTTCCAAGAGGCGTAGTTGAGGATGTGCTGTCAAGGTTGACAAATTCATTTTCCCAGCAGATTTTATTGTCCTTGATATGGAGGAAGACGCAGACGTGCCAATCATCCTCGAGAGACCATTCTTGGCTACAGGTCGAACCATTATTGATGTACAAAAAGGAGAATTAACCATGAAGGTACATGACCAAGAAGTAACATTCAATGTTTTCAAAGCCATGAATTTCCCAGATGATGAAAAGAAGGAGGAATGTTTCAGACTTGATGTGATACACAGTACCATTCAGAACTCTGATGAAAGACAAAGTTCTACTGACAAACTTAAAACATGTCAATTGCATGTGGAGCCTAAAGATAAAGCGTCTTTTGTACTGAAGAAGCCAATTCTTGCACTACAAGCAACAGAAGAGAAAAAGTTCCACCAGCTCAACGAATTGGAGGAATTTCACAATCAGCCTTTTGAGGATGCCAAATTGTATAAAGAAAAGGGCAAGAAAAGACATGATGAGAAGTTAGTGCGCATACAACTGGAACCAGGGCAGAAGGTACTGTTAAAAAAATCAAGGGTGAAATTCTTCCCATGGAAGCCAAAATCACGGTGGTCAGGTCCATTTGTGATCACCAAAGTTTTACCAGATAGAGCCGTTGAGATACATGATCCTGACTCCAACAAGACTTTCAAGGTTAAAAACAAGCGTGTCAAGCACTACTGGGGAGAATCATTTGAGCGACAAAAAGAAAGTGTTACACTTTCAGATCCAGCTTAACGTTCGAGAAGTCAAGTCTGGCTGACGACTTTAAACTTAGCGCTAGCAGAGAGGCAACCCATGCAATTTGTGTATATATTGTGATATGGTGTGTTTTATTTTTGTGTGTTTAATTTTTGCAGGTTTAGTCATTTCACGATGGAAGAAGCTCTCGCAAATCTTCACAAGTAATTTCCTTCTCTCCCTCAAAAATCTCTGATGAAAGTCTACAAAGCTCGCTTGGAACGGATGAGACTACTGATGATCAAAGGTATTCCTACTGACATTCGTTGGATTATTGAAGCACGGGTCCGATTGGAGGTGAGTCTTCTGACTCTTTTATTTCACATCTGCCTGGCTTAGGAATGAGCACCTATTTAAAAAGAGAAGAGCCAAAAGAATGTGTGTTTGTTATAATGTGCTCGCATGTTTTGTAATACTCGTTGTCGTTCTTTAGGAATGGTGTCTGATAACCGCGAAGATAAGATTAATTTCATTAGGGATGGCTTGAGTAAGGAGTCTTTGGATGACATATCTAAAACTCTTGAGACGCTTCCCATGGATGTGTGTATCATGAAATTGCATGTTATATGCACAATTCCAAAAGGAAAGACAACTGTTAAGTCTCGGGAATCTGACTCAAAAAGACCCTGTTTGCCAATTTATAAGAAAATTGGATGGGAAGCTTGTCCCTGACGCATAGACGTCAATCAAGCCGTTACTTTTCTTGTAAATATTATATCTCTTTGTCTTTTCTTAATAATTGTGATTTTTTTGTTGTTTTTTCTTTTGTTTTCTCCGACAGGATCCAGACCTTTTTGACTATCACGATATTAATTCGCTACTAATCGTCCTCTGGAAGATACTTGTGCTATTTTTACTCACCCTTTTCAGGTACTATAAATTCAGCCCGTCATTGCACTTTTGAAGGCATCCAGAGTTGAGAAAGAAATACATATAAAAATGGAAGCCACTTCAAGAAGACGATTTGAGAACATTTGTGTGTTTTGCGGTAGTAGTGTTGGTGTTAAGCCACAATACGTAGAAGCAGCACAGGAATTGGGCCGAGTCTTAGCTGCAAGGAATATGCACTTAGTATATGGCGGAGGCAATCTTGGACTTATGTGGATCGTTTCAAAAGTTGTACAGGAAGGAGGCAGTCACGTTTTGGGAATCATCCCAAAACCCTTGGCAGAAGCAAATCTTATTGAACCATCAAACGGAGAGGAACTGATCATGCCAGGTATGTCTGAACGTTTGGTAGAAATGATTACCGTGCTGATGCTTTTATTGCTTTGCCAGGTGGCTTGGGTACATTGGAGGAAATTTTTATTATGCTATCTTGGGCGAACCTGAATAACCAGAAAACCATTGGGCTGTACAACGTTGATGGATTTTATGATTTTCTTTGTGTGTTTCTTGATGATGCCCGGAGAAATGGGTTCGTGTCAAAACCTTTGAAAGAACTCCTCTTTACTGCCAGAACTGCTCCGGATCTAATAGACCAACTCATAGCCTATGAACCACGAGTTGACCCTATCCTTTCAAAGATAAATTGGTCCGAGGACGATCGTGGTAAGAGGCGTCGGATTAATCTGGATCTTAACCTTAATTTCCTGTAGAATTTCAGCTAACCAGGTACTATCTTCTACACTCTTCTTCTACTGTTTAAGACATTGGGGACAATGACTCATTTAGGTTTGGGGGAGGAAATTAGTTGATCAGTACCTTGTTTTTAGTTGTGTGTTCTTTTTATTTTTAGTCCAAAATTTTTCGAAAATATAAAAAATTGAAATTTTTCAAAAATTACAATTTTTTTTTTTGTGTTTTGTGTTTTTATTTTGACTAAAAAGGTGAAATTGGTGAGAGATAGCTGAGTAAGGAGTTTCCACTCCTGATACGTATCTCAAACCTATATCGGAACAAGTTAATTTTTGTTTATTTCCTTTTGAATTATTTAATTTGTAAAGTCTCCATAAAATTGACTAAAATGGATCTTCATATGTTCAGTTAGCAGATATTATCAACATACATAGTAAACATACGGACATGAACTAAAATTGAAAAGTTTTGTAATATTCAGTGCTCTAGTTTAATTGGAGGAAGCATCTAAAAAAGAAATGGAGTAAAAAAAATATCTGAGATCCGAGTTATTAAGTCTGTAAGGGTGTTTTAACACCTAGTGCCCTAAACCAACTGGTTTGGGAGTCACTGGCCCAAAGCTCGTTACATGGATCAAAGATGCTGCAAAAATATATATATGAAGTCTGAGTAATTAAGTCTGTAGGGGTGTCTTAACACCTGGTGCCCTAAAGCCAACTGGTTTGGGAGTCACCGACCCAAAGCTCGCTACATAGACGGAAGATATTGTATAATAAATAAAAAAAAAATCAAAAAAAAATAAAAAAAAAATCAGAAAATTATTTCATTGCCATAAAAAAAGGTGTGAAATCTGATAGAACTTTAGGACAAAAATATACTCTCTTATCAACTACACTTGTGACTGTTGTGGGCAAAAATGAGATTGATTAATACTTTGTTGGCTGTGTATATGGAGAATGGTAAATATAATCGGAGAATTTACTTATTCAGTAATTTAGAAAGAAACAAAACAACTAGTAACTTGGAGTAGAAGTTTCACCTGATTAGTCACTAACTTTCTTTATTCTCTTTCTCTTGTGTTTGCTTTTGTGTCCATTAGTTTTACTACATTTTACTTTTGTAAAATGTTTGTGGGTATCTTTGCTGTAAACCTCACGAGACTACAACCGTCCACTAGGGACACCTAGGGGTTTAAAGGCTTGTTGCATACACTAAATGCAACCGTGATCCCTACGAAAGTGGCTTAGTTTAATTTTAATTGTTTCTTGTATTTTATTTTATTCTTTGCTCGAAGACTAGCAAAATGTTAGGTTTGGGGGTGTGATGAGCGGAAAATTATCAATATTTACCGCCCCTTTTACTTAATATTTTGTTTAGTTTCTCGGGTTTGATGAACGTTTTGATGTGTTTTAGTTTATTTTGCAGATAAAATAATATTGGGACTTAATGAAATCATTTAGGACGAAATATGGGTCAAATAAGGGCAATTATTGGACTTGATATTTTAATTTTGGAGATTGGAAACTTGAAAGGGCGTTTTGACGAAGTGCAGTTTTGGAAATTCCAGTTTTTGCGCATCTGTCGTATTTTGGGCATAACGTTTTACTCAGATATCGGATTGAGCTGATTCAAGTTCCAGATTAAAGAAGAATCAAAGAGCTACAACTTTGAAAGACAAAATAATTTCGAATTCTAAGATTTCATGTCCGAAATGGATGAACCAACCAGAAGTGTGTTGTGTGTAATTATTAAAGTCACTTTCAATCATTTTCAAAGCAAAAAATAAATTAATAAATAAATAATAAAAATTATCAAATCACCACCAAACATGATAAGAGATTAGTGGAACAATTAATATGGATTGGTGGAGCAATTAGTGGAGCAATTAGTGGAGCAATTAATAATGGATTTGGTGGATGATTTGATGGAGGCAAAATTTTGCCTATAAATACCAAGCCATTTCAGTTTTTACTTTTCATTAATTTACTTTCAGCAATTTACTTTTCGCAATTACTTTACAAGCAATTACTTTCAGCAATTTATTTCAGAAATTTTACTTTCAGCATTTATTTTCAGTATTTAATTTCAGCATTTAATTTCAACATTTACTTTTCAGTATTTAATTTTCAGTATTTTACTTTATGTCTTTTATTTTATTAAGTTTTTTTACTACCCGTAAATATGTGTCGTAACTAAGCCAATTATCCGGGGTTGTGATGAAATCCAATATCACCGGTTATAAGGGGTTAAATTATAGTTTGGGTAATTTAAATGTTTACTTATTAAGTCTTAACTTAATGCGTCTTTTAATACTAATAAGATTGATGTGGTAAATCTAAAATAAACTTGAAAAGGAATTTAGGTTTCAGCCTTAGACTTAATAGCCCACGATCTTCCTTGAGGATAGATAACCATTAATAGATTTCCTTACAGGATAGACATATACCTGTCGGGCGGGGGTAGCCATAATTGGAACTTAAACTCAATGAATCCAGATAATTTGGTTGACATAGACATATGGTTCAATTGGGTAAACTGGGTATTTGTGTCTGACCATCGACAGAGGCTTACACATAATTTAGTGTTCCAGGTAATAAATCAATATATTACCCAACTTTAAGATAACCACTTCATCTTTAAAATGATATTGGAAGAATCACAACCCTATATAGTTTTTAATATTGAATTTTCTTAAAACCTACTTTCGAACAATTTTATTTACTTGTTTTAAATTTAGAATCGTCACCATTTCAAATCAATCAAACAACCTGTTAGATACTAGTAATCATTTGACCTCATAAAATTAATAGATTAGATATTAAGTTCTCGTGGGATCGATATTTTTTGTACTACTTGAACGATACGTGCGCTTGCGTTATACGTGTGTGTTTACGCCGGTCAGCTACACACACATAGAACACCATATTCCCCTTTAGACATTCACTCCTCTCTCTAGCAAGGACATTGACGCCCAACACAAAGAAATTCCTCCTCCATTGCCGTGAAACATCACTCCAAACATCCCTCCTCCATTACCGCAAAAACAGTCCACCAAACACCCTTGCACCACCAAAAACAGCAGACCTCTAAAACCCCCCTCCATCACCGAAAACACAACCCTGAAACAGCCCTAAAAAACTGTAAAAAATAGTCCCCAAATTCCCCCAAACAGCCGTATAAAACACCCCCATAAAAACCTCTAAAATCACACAAAAACTAGTCCCAAAATCACCCAAAAACCAGTCCCAAAATCACTCAAAAATAGTAGCCAAAACCAAGACAAGATAGTCCCCGAAGATCAGAGAAAAATAGTAGTAAAAATAGAGAAAACAGCGGTGAAAATAGAGAAACAGTGAAGGAAAGCAGTGGACCAGCGAACCAGGGAAGTAACAGAGCACTAACCCTTCCGGCGACGACGTAACGCACTTCCGAGGAGCAACTTAAAAGGTAAGACCTGAGGGCCCCTTTATTACTTTTTCATTTTGTAGTTTGGATGCGGCACGCTCGGTTGGTCATGAAATATGTCCAACCGGGTGTGCGAGGTCCTATATCAAAGACGACCAAATTCTTGGTCACATCTTTCTTTAACGTTCCTTTATCTATTTATCGCACATTTATTTCATATTATTAGCTCTTTATCATTCCGCATGTTTCTTTCTTTGTTTATGTGTTGTTATATGCATTATCATACTTCACGTCCATTTTCATGATTGCATTGTGTTAACACTTGAATGTTGACTCTCGTGGTATATCGGATGGAAACCCAGACACAAATTCCGTAGCTGGATCCGAATGGACGGTAGTGCGGTCTATATTTGGGATACAACTCCACGTACCGCTTGGGGAAACATTCCTGCATGTTTTTACTGCATTATGGATGCCACTTTCGCCATCCCGTTCGAACGCGTTCCCGAACGCTACTCGAACGCATACATTCTACCTTACCCCCGTTCGAATGTGTTTCCGAATGCTACACGAACGCGGGCATTCTAGACAGGTTCCTTTATCATGTATTCGTCATTTTTGTGTTTTTTATTCCGCTATTCATTTTCTATGTGTTGTTTCTTTATTTGTGTAACGTTAATCTAATGCGCATGGGATAACTAGGGTGGATTAAAGGTCTTATATTCGAGGGAAATGCCTAAAGGCTACCTTTACCACGATGTTTCGCCGCGCCGGACGAAGTACACTCGATTGAATGAGAAATGTGTTCAATTGGGCATACAAGGTCCCACATTATTTATTTGTTTATTCGTGCATTGATAATCTAGTGCGCATGAGCTAACTAGGGTGGATTAAAGGTCCTCTATTCGAGGGAAATGCCTAAAGGCTACATTTACCACGATGTTTTGCCGCGTCTTTTTATTATTCCGTTATTTACTTTCCGTATATTATTTCTTTGTTTATTCACGCATTGTAACCTAGTGCACATGGGCTAATCATGTCGGATTAAAGGTCCTCTATCTGAGGGATAAAAGCCTAAAGGCTACATTTGCCACGATGTTTTTCCGCGCCGGACGAAGTACACCCCGATTGAACGTGAAATACGTTCAATCGGGTGTACGAGGTCCTATATTATGCATTTGTTTATTCACGTAAGGGTTCGCGTCGTTTCAGGAACCATTTTTGTAGTCTCGTTCTAACGCATTTCCGAAAGCTACACCAATGTATGCATTCTGCCTCAGTCCGTTCGAACGCATTTACGAACCCCACTCGAACACGCATGTATTATATTTTATCATGTATCAGGCCTTGTCCCGTTCGAACACATTTCCGGACGCTATACGAATGCGAACATTCTGTTTACCATTCGAACGCGTTTCAAATGCTACACGAACGCACATACAGTGCACAGACTTCTTTTCGTCACATTTCATGCATGCTCGCTTCTTTGGTCATTTATTTTGCACTACATGATTAATCATATCATTTCATTATTTACACTTAGACAATTATCATCTATTTATATTTCTGCATTTATCTACTTAACGTGTTCATGAGATTGTGTGCTTGCCTTTATTTCACTTACTTCTATGCATGCAAACTTATATATAGGTTATTCTTGCATATGTATGTTTTGTAGACCTGGTTATATTATTGCGCAAATACGTTCATTACAAGTGGCATAAGTAAGGGACCATTCCGAACCCAACGGTTTGAGGTCTTCCCTTGCGAGGGGTGAATGCGGCCTTAAATCATTTCCCAATTCACACTGGGTGGCGACTCCATTTTATTTCTCCGGTTTAGTCCCCCGTGGGCTACTCCGTACTCCCGACCGGGCCGCGAGCCCGGGACAACGTCGCCGATTTCTGTGTCCTACAGTCTGGCGACTCTATTGGGGACAGAGAATCGGCCCCGAAATAATGTCTTGTAATGTTTGTGATTTTCGATTTAGTTAACCGTGTCTACCGTGGCTTGAAGGGGTTTAACCAAAGGCATTATTAGAGCTAGGTAATGGTTTGGTGTCTTCCTTCATTCACTACCTTTCTATAGCTGAAGGGAAAAGCTGTGAAGGTGATGAGCGGAAAATATATCAATATTTACCGCCCCGCCCCTTTTACTTAATATTTTGTTTAGTTTCTCGGGTTTGATGAACGTTTTGACGTGTTTTAGTTTATTTTACAGATAAAATAATATTGGGACTTAATGAAATCATTTAGGAAGAAATATGGGTCAAATAAGGGCAATTATTGGACTTGATATTTTAATTTTGGAGATTGGAACTTGAAAGGGCGTTTTGACGAAGTGCAGTTTTGGAAATTCCAGTTTTTGCGCATCTGTCGTATTTTGGGCATAACGTTTTTACTCAGATATCGGATTGAGCTGATTCAAGTTTCAGATTAAAGAAGATTCAAAGATCTACAACTTTGAAAGACAAAATAATTTCGAATTCTGAAGATTTCATGCCCGAAATTGGTGAACCATCTAGAAGTATGTGTTTGTTGTAATTATTAAAGTCACTTTCAATCATTTTCAAAGCAAAAAATAAATTAATAAATAAATAATAATAAAAATTATCAAATCATCA
>SKCR01049475.1:0-39467 GCA_019454045.1 Zanthoxylum bungeanum | reverse complement strand
ACAAAAACCCTAAGAACAAAGGGTCGAAGATGGGCCCTAAAGGAGGAGTTTCCAAGAAATCCAAATTTCAAGGAAGATGCTTCAACTGCGACAAAATGGGTCACAAGTCTTCTGAGTGCAGACTGCCGAAGAAGAAAAAGAATCAAGAGGCTAATGTGATGGAAAATATGACTCAAGATGTTTCAGACATTAACCGTTCAGTTGTGGTTTCTGAGGTGAATCTGGTGGGTTCTAACCCAAGATAGTGGTGGATTGACACTGGTGCCACTCGACATGTGTGCTCGGACAAGAGCATGTTCTCTTCATTTGAGCCTACTGGTAATGGGGAAAAATTATACATGGGAAATTCAGCAACATCTGAGATTGAAGGTCAAGGCAAGGTGATTCTGAAGATGACCTTTGGGAAAGAGTTGACTTTGAACAACGTTCTGTATGTACCAGAAATACGGAAGAATCTTGTGTCTGGATCACTTCTGAACAAGCACGAATTCCGGATGGTTTTCGAGTCTGATAAAGTAGTTTTAACTAAAAATGGGATGTATGTGGGAAAAGGGTATGTAACTGATGGGCTCTTTAAGCTCAATGTAATGGTTGTTAAACCTAAGAATATCAATAAAGCTAGTTCTTCTGCTTATATTTTTTAGTACTCTAATCTATGGCATGGTAGATTAGGACATGTTAATTTTAATTCATTACGGAAATTAATTAACATGAACCACATTCCCAATTTTAAAATTGATAATAAACATAAGTGTGATACTTGTGTTGAGGTAAAACTGACTAGATCATTTTTTCATAGTATTGAAAGAAACTCTGAACCACTTGATCTAATTCATACCGATGTATGTGATTTTAATTCAATACAATCGAGAGGCGGTAATAAATATTTTATTACATTTATTGATGATTGCACAAGATTTTGCTATGTGTATTTGATGAAAAGCAAGGACGAAGCTATAGAGAAATTTTTTCTCTATAAGAATGAAGTTGAGAATCAACTGAATAAAAGAATTAAGGAGTTGAGAAGTGATAGTGGTGGTGAGTATGTTTTCCCTTTTGAATCACTTTGTGAACAAAATGGAATCATACATCAAACCACAGCTCCTTATTCACCTCAATCCAATGGGATTGCAGAACGGAAGAATCGTACCTTGAAAGAGATGATGAACGCTATGTTAATCAGCTCTGGCTTACCTCATAATATGTGGGGAGAAGCTGTCTTATCAGCTAATTACCTTTTAAATAAGGTACCACGGAAAGAAGTAGGGAAAAATCCTTATGAAATGTGGAAAGGAAGAGTACATTCTTATAAATTCCTACGAGTGTGGGGGTGTCTTGCCAAGGTAGTCATTCCTCCACCTAAGAAGGTGAAGATAGGACCAAAAACTGTTGATTGTGTTTTCATAGGATATGCACATAACAGTAATGCTTATCGATTTCTTGTGTATGAGTCTACTGTACCAGATATTCACAAGAATACGATAATGGAGTCGAGGAATGCATCATTTTTCGAATATTTTTTTCCCTGTAAAACTAATTCGAATTCAAATGTGTACAAACAGGCACATAAGACTATCATTGAAGATAGTCAGGACCAAGAACACATAAATGTTCCAGAGGATCAACAAGTTGTTGAACTTGAACCAAGACGTAGCAAAAGAGCTCGAACGGAAAAATCATTTGGTCCAGATTTTCTGACATTTTTGCTAGAGAATGATCCTCAAAGCTATAACGAAGCTGTAAGGTCAGCTGATGGTGCCTTGTGGAAAGATGCCATCAATAGTGAAATTGAATCCATCTTACAAAATCACACCTGGGAGTTAGTGAATCTTCCTCCACGATGTAAACCTTTAGGGTCCAAGTGGATTTTCAAAAAGAAAATAAAGGCAGATGGATCAATTGACAAGTACAAAGCAAGACTTGTAATTAAAGGTTACAGACAACGTGAAGGTCTTGATTACTTTGATACTTATTCTCCTGTAACGAGAATAAATTCCATAAGGATGATACTAGCGATTGCAGCTTTGCGCAATCTTGAGGTACATCAGATGGATGTGAAAACAGCCTTTCTAAATGGAGATTTAGATGAAGAAATCTACATGGAACAACCTGAAGGCTTTATAGCTCCAGGACAAGAAAAGAAAGTATGTAAGTTAGTTAAATCCTTGTATGGATTGAAACAAGCCCCGAAACAATGGCGTAAAAAGTTTGATGACACCATGTTGGCAAATGGTTTCAAAATCAATGAATGTGATAAATGCATTTATTTCAGAGAGACAGAAGTTGGCTATGTCATTTTATGTCTCTACGTTGATGATATATTGATTGTCGGGAGTAATGTTAAAATGGTGAAATCTACCAAGAATATGCTGAAATCCAAGTTTGACATGAAAGACATGGGTCAAGCAGATGTCATTATGGGAATAAAGATCTCGAGAAGTCCTGATGGACTTATTATTGATCAGTCGCACTATGTGGATAAGATTCTTGGTAAATTTAACAATGATGATTCTGTTGTGGCTAGAACTCCTTTAGATGTAAGTCTACACCTATCGAAGAATAGGGGACATGGTATATCTCAAGTAGAATACTCTAGAGTGATCGGGAGTTTGATGTATCTATCGAGTTGTACAAGGCCTGATATAGCCTGTACAGTAAACAAGCTCAGCATATATACGAGTAATCCAGGGGTTGATCACTGGAAAGCAATAGTGAGAGTACTTAGGTACTTACGTTTGACTCGTAATTATGGGTTGCACTATCATAGATATCCAGCTGTAGTCGAAGGATACAGTGATGCTAATTGGATATCTAACATGAAAGACTCAAAGTCTACCAATGGCTATGTGTTTACACTAGCAGGTGCAGCTATATCATGGAAATCCTCCAAACAGACTGTGATAGCCAGATGTACAATGGAATCGGAATTCATTGCATTAGACAAGTGTGCTGAAGAAGCAGAATGGGTTCAAAATTTCTAGAGGATATTCCAAGTTGGCCTAAGCCAGTGCCAGCAATTTGCATTCATTGCGATAGTCAATCTGCAATTGGAAGGGCACATAACAATATGTATAATGGTAAATCTAGACATATTCGTCATAGACACAATACCGTTAGACAATTACTCTCTACTGGAGTTATTTCGATTGACTATGTAAAGTCAAAGGATAACATTACGGATCCGCTAACCAAAGGGTTAAATAGAGAGTTGGTTGTGAAATCATCGAGGGGAATGGGACTAAAACCCATTAGATAAATGTTTATTACGAAGGAAAACCCAACCTTGTTGACTGGAGATCCCAAGATCTAGGTTCAATGCGACAACCTACTCGTAAAAGACATAATTGGTTCATTGTGGGGGGGGGTTACCCTCTAGTCCATTCCTATGGTGAAATGAAACAGTGATGCTCGTATGGATTGAGGTTAAGCAAAGGCTTTTAATGATTCTTATGCGTCGGGAATCCGAGCAGAGTATTACGAGATGCTCTTAAAAAAGAAATCACCTATATGAGAGAGAAATGGGGCCGCTTCAAAGGGAATTGTACGGGGCTCAATTCTTAGAAACTCTTACAAAACCAGGTTGATGTTCATGGCCAAAATGAACATAATAATGAGAACTCAGATGTGTTAGGTTAAATATCTGTGTGATATATATTCTCCATTTACATGAACGGCAGTACAGTTCAATGACATCGCGTCCACTGTCAGCCAGTAAATGAGATATATTTTCACAAGGAAAGGTTGAAAGGCTGAGGCTTACCTATCCTATGCAGGTGTTGAACCGTTGAACTCTTCTAGGTCAAAACAAAATATTTTATAAAATAATTTTATTCGACTTTTTTCGCCAATTTCATTCATGTGGGGGATTGTTGGAAAAAAAATGCTTATGAGTAAGCATTTTGAGGCTCAATTTTAAGCGTGGTCCACTTCGTGTTAGTGGTTGTTATTGAATGATTCGGATACTCCTCCGTGAGTACTTCGAAATGGTATATTCATATGCTTAAAATGATGTTTGGGTGAATGAGAAATTGTTGCTCAAAGTTCACCCATTGGTGTTAGAAAATAAAGAGAAGTTAGCTTGTCCCATATGGGAAAGCTATAGAGAGGAAATTATGCTTATATATAATTGTTCATTAGTAGATGAGTAAGAGTTATAAGGATAGAGGCTCTCTCTACGTGCCGGGGGGGTGCAAATCAAATCCGAATCAAGCTTGGCTCGTGTGCACCCGCGTGTCCTGCGTACACGAATGCCGGACCAAAATGTGCGGGCTCGGCCCAGCCGAATTTTTACTTGTCTCTTTATTTTTCCAAGCCTTTTAAAGTTCCATAACAGTTGAATTAATAATATTAATCAACTTGGTGGTTACAAGCAATGGAAGGTCTCCCACTCATGTGATTAATTGACATGTTAATTTCCTTTATTTGAGCTGTGATTTTCGTTTTTGTGGATGCACAACACATAAATATTGTTCACAAGACAGTGACACAACATACACAGGTTCCTTTCGTTTTTCTTCGTTTTCGGATTTTTTAGGAAGAGTTCAAACGCTTTAGTGGTTCGTTGGATACGAGTTCGGTGGTGCCCTTACTCGTACGTTTTTCGTTGTATCCTGGGAAACAATTGTCTCGTGTTATACTGCACCGAAGGTGGGAGACGAATTTGTTTTAAGGAAATTGTTGGAATCAACAAGCCTCGGAATTCTCTCTGTTTCATTCGATATTGCACTGCCTCCGTTCTGAATTTTTCATGTCGTTGGTTCATTGCTGCTCAGCTGTGTCCGCTCATGTAGCTGTGTTATTTTCATTACTGTTGTTTAGTTATTACCAATACTTTATTGTACCATCGGTGTTCTATTTTACTGTTGTTCATTGTCCTTTGTAAGAACACAGTAACCAAATATAATTGTAATAGAACGCACCATATCCAATAAAGTATGATTTCTACGCTCAGACACTCCATTGTGTTGAGGTGTTCCTGGTGGGCTATATTGGGTGAGAATTCCATTATCCCTTAAATAATTCTGAATACTTCACTCATGTATTCACCGCCTCGATTTGATCTAAGACACTTGATGAATTTACTGGTTTGTTTTTCTACTTCGTTTCAGAATATTTTGAACTTGTCAAATGTTTCCGACTTATGTTTCATTAGATAGACATATCCATATATAGACCTGTCATATGTGAAAGTCACAAAGTATGTGGAACCATCATGAGCGGCATGATTTAATGGACCACACACATTGCTGTGTATTAGCTCCAGTAAATCTCCAGCACGGTATTCAACACCTTGAAATGGGGCTTTTGTCATCTTTTCTTGGATACATGACTCACAAATCGGATAAGGTTCTAAGGTAAGATTTTCAATCAAACCATCCTTTACCAATTTGGATAGACGTCTAACACCCATTTGGCCTAATCTCATATGCCATAATTCAGTATTAATTAGTTCAGACTTCCTACTTGTATTTTTCTCTACATTAAAGACATCTCTATATGTTTTTAAAACATAGTGACCGTTTGATAAAGAACATTCACATTTCAATAAATTTTCTTTATCATACAAACAGTAAGTTTCATCCTTAATGTTTATTCTATATCCCTCTTTATCTAAAATTGGCAGTGATATTATTTGTCTGATAAGTGAGGGAACATAATAATAGCCATGCAAATATAATTTACATCCATTTTGGAGATCTAGAACAACGGTTCATATGGACTTGACATCCAATGTCTCACCATTGTTAACTCTAAGTTGGATCTTGTTGGACAATTATGACCCATAGCATCACTATTTGTACAGAACATGGTGTTGTTGTACAAATTAACTATGTGACAAAGGAATTTGCTCTTTTATCATTTGTAATTGGATTACCGGGATATATAAATGATAAAAGTCCATATGATTAGTTCCGGATTAATAAGATATGAGACAGTATTAATCCACTAAGGTTTAATCATTAAAACATCCTTAGTCGTAGTATTATCGAGACTGGACATCGATAATGCGGAATAGACTAGTATTGCACTTGTGCGTGTTATGGGAGCATAATGACATAGTTCTCATATATTTGGGTATTGGATACTCATGCAAGTGTAATAGGAGGTTGTGTTTACGGATGGTACGGAAACAGCTTCGCTCTGGATAGACCCCTCAGAATTCCATTGGTAGTATGACTAAGTGTCTATGGAAGTCCGAATCAGGGTAGGTGTATTTGGTCTTAACTTGGGACTTGCAACGCTAATTCTTGCGACAATCAATATACTTTGGTTTTGGTCGTCCAGGGCTTTAACAGGTTCTGTGTACGCCTCTTCTGGGTATATTGAGAATCGTAGAGTATTGGGTGTGATGTCAAGATGGAAGTATCACTCCAGTCATATGAAGATGATGGTCACGTAGGATACGGAACTAGTACTCTTATATACTGCAGTCATCGGGATAATATGACTAGGTCATACTTATCCGATTATAGAGACTAGTTACCAGAGATCCGATATATGCTTCGTACGGGGCAGACACAATTCCAGCCCCAGGCCTAGCACGTGACATCCAATACTGGATCGCTATACGCAATACTACGTATACTACGCCTGATATAGATTATATATTCCTTTAAGAATATTTCTGGAGCATTGGGTAGGCACGGTGCTTTGCTAGAAGCCAATCATGTCTTGTAAATCGGTAAAAACGTAGTACTAGGTACGTACGTGTTTTGATAGTCCGACGACCGGATTTACTCCAACATATCCAGGGATCTCATAGGTCGCTTCCCGAAGATTCACCGATGACGTATGACTCGAACATAATTAATCTAGGATTAATTATAAAAGAGAGAAAATTAATCTATGATTAATTACGGAGATATTTTATCTGAGATAAAATACTATTTGAAGAGAGAGAACGATTAATTTGGAATTAATCGATAAAATAATATATTCGATATATTATACGAAATTAGTTTTCGACGCGGAATTAAAATTAGATTTTAATTCGGGCAAACGAGTTAATTTAGAATTAATTCGCTAGCGACGTGAATAGTAATTTCGCTAAGTAAAATTATTTAATTAAATTTGATTTAATTACGTCGCAACGGAAAATTCGTTAATTATGAATTAGCGAACCCGAGCCCAGGAGTGTTTGCAGGCCCACTCGTATTTTGAATTTAAGTGCGGCCCACAAGTCACATCACGTGTCACATCACCTGTCACTTTAGTGATGGATGTCAAGTCACCTTTTGGTGATTGACAACCAGTCACTATTCATGATGTTAATGGTTGTGGGCAATAAATGACATTTTGCCTCCAAAATTGATTTTAGCTTTTTGGAAAAGCTTTTACCAAATTTGGTAGAGACTTTGGTATTAGTTTTAGTTTGTTTTAGAAACAAATACACATCTCTCTCTCCTTTTCTTCTCATGGCCGAATGGCCTTCACCATTTTCTCTCTTGTTTGCCGTGAGCCTAGGGCTTATTTCTTCATGATTTTGTTGCAAAATCTCAAGAGCTAGCACTCAAAGGGGTTTCACAAAGGTGATAGGGAAACCCATTCATGAGCATGGAATCCACACACAAAGCTTGGAGCTTGGAGATCAAACATGGAGCACAAAAAAGAGGCATTGCTGAGAGCTTCAATGAGCATAATTTTTTTTTGGTTCTTCGCATCGTAAAGCCGATCAAAGTGAGTATTTCCGCAACTTTACTTTTTGTATTCGCACTTTTCATTCGAGCAGAATTTTTTTTGCGTTCTTCGCATCGCAAAGCCGATCAAAGTGAATACTTCTGCAACTTTAATTTGATGTATTCACACGTTATATGCTTAATATGATCTTGGTTTGACCTAGAAAACCCAACAATGGTATCAAAGCCTTGATTAAGCATGAAATTTGAATTAGGGTAAAATTTGGGTAAAATTGATTTGAGCATGATTTGATGAATGATTGTTTGAGTATGCTTGAATGATGATAACTTAGAGTTATGCATGATCAATTTGATGAAAATTGAATTGGATCAAAATTTCCCCAAAATTTTGGCTTGGCCGAATGGTGTGTATGCCCTAATGTCATGGTATTTTTTGTTCTTTTGATCATTGGATGAGTTGAAAGACTTGGGAAATGTTGATTTGAGATTCAATTGGATTGAAATCAGAATTGGACAATAAACCCTAAATTGCCCATGACCAATTAGCATGGAAATGAATTGATTTTTGATTCAATGATGTTGGACATGTGTTGATGATGATTAGCATGATTAATTGATTAAATTAGTATTTGGAAATGTTAATTTGAATAATTAATTATGGCTAATACACTTGAATTAATTAAATTGTGATATTGGGAATATTGAAATTTAATTAGTTGGGCTAAATTTGGAATTGGGTGCTTTTAAAGTTGTATTTGGGCTTAATGGGCTTGGTTGGGCCAAGTATGGTTTAGGTTAATTGGTTGGATCCAATTGGGCCCAAAACCATATCCATGAAGTCCAAATATAATATAATGGACCTTTAAAATTTTAATTGGGCCTAATGGGCCTAAATTGATTTTTGGCAAAGGGTGATTCCTTATTAGGCTTTGGTTGCCAAAGTCCATGCTTTATAAATTAATTGAAAGCCCATTGGACTTTAATTAAATTGACAATAGATGTTAATTGGGCTTTGAGACCCGTGATGATTAGATTTAGAATCTAAGTCGCAAAAGGCTCATTAAAAAGTGTAATTATTTAATTTGGAATTAAATAAAGAATTAGTATTGAATACAAATTAAATTGGATTTAATGTTGTAGTTTGATATAAGTCAAGAATTCGTACTTTGAGTACTTATTCTTAAAACGAGTTTGACTCGCGCAAATCAAATCGTTGTTTGAACATTGGATGGTCATTAATTTCAGAGTAATTAATTGGATTAGATTGATTGATAACATGCTTTGTGTGAATACATGGATGCGATGTATGAGTAATATATATCAGATGGATATTATATGGGTGAGAGAAATTTTGGAAATTGTTGTAATAAATTAGAATTTATTAAATTGGACCTGCGTGTCCAGCCTATTACCTCTTGATTCTTTGTATTTCTCTTCTCACATATTCCCCTCAATGTAAATGAGGTTTCTTTAGAAGTGTATGTAATTGGGTAGAAGTAAGATTTGTGCTAGCGGGAGAGAGGAAATGGAGAGATTTGTTCTAGGAACAAGTTGTTTTAAATATCCATCCGCATATCATTATTAATTTATTTACGCACCTTATTATGTTTTTTAGAATGCATGTTTAAGGGTGTATGATGAGACATTAACAAAGATAATTAATTGGTTGCCAATTACGCGAAAAACCTTCAACAAATATTAAGCGTTTTTCCTTCCATTGAGTGATTCATTCTCAAGATCCAAGATTGGCACTGGTTTGTTGGCCAAAGTCAAAACCTTTGTCCATCGCGGATGTGTTTGAATCATGAAGGCTTTGTTCCATATCACATGTCTTGTCCAAGTTGTGATTTGTTGGCCAAATTCAAGATCACTTCTTGTCCATCGACATCGATTACGAAGCTTTCCAAAGTCAATGGGTCCCGCTTAACGGGAATCATTAAGTTTGTTGTGCCAAAGCCAAGGCTTAATTGATTCAGAGGAAAAAGTTAGGCAATATATTGGATATATTGGCATATATTAGATATATGTTTCGGACTTGGATGTCCACCTACTGGATCTAGGAATTGGATGAGATCCAATTGATCTTAGAGATCTACCTAGTTAAACATCATACAGCTTGTTGGCCAAAGTCAAGGTTGTGTGTTATTTAACGGGATCCTAGCCCACTAGGAAACAAGGTTTCCCGAGTAATCAACAGAGGGTTAGAGGCTCATCGAAAAATAGTGGGAGGCAAGTATTAAATTTGTAATTTCGTTTAGATACTTGCCAATACGCGCTCATTTCAATTTTTCGTCAATTCATAAATATATATTAGTTTGACTAATATTTAATCGCTGTTTTAATTAAACAGTTGGACTGTATTCAAACTACTTCAAATAATAGTTGATTATATAATTGGATTATAGTAATCAATATATTTGAATTTAACCATTCAAATTATAGTTGATTATATAGTTAGACTATAGTAATCATTATATTTAATTGTACCCGAAATCGTTGATTGGATAGTTGGACTATTGAAATCAAGATTACTAAAAGATTAGTGTTTAAAACATAAATCTGGGTGAAAATATTTTTAAACGGCTTTAATTTTCAAATTGGGAATAATACCTCAGGATAGTCCTGGGAACTGAGGAGTTACTTTATTGATAGAGAAACATCTCGGGCCTAAGCCCGGAGTTGAGCAAATAGTAGAACATGATATTTGGAAGATTCAAGTGATGATAACTTTAGTGTTCAATCTGTTATGCATTACTGCAATGACTCTTTAATTCCGTCGTCAGAATTAAGGATTCGATCATTGTACCACGATGATGAAAATTAAATAGCTTCATAGATCTAATCTTAAATTTTAGAAGTATAAATTGCATAAGAAGCTATTTAGCTCATGTATGTCAGAAGGTACATCTGTCGAGTACTAGGTGTCGCAGATGATTGCTGACATCGATCAGCTAGGTTAGCTGGCCATTACCTACGCGGCCGAGACTATCAAAGATTTGATCTTATAGTCTCTACCTGAAAGCTGGGGCAGGTTCATTGTGAACCAAGAGTAAACTCTTGGAGAGTTGATGGCTATGCTTTAGGAGGCAGAGCCAGAGCTTCTAAAAGGGGCAAAGGCAAAATCATCAAAGTCTTCTGGGAAGACAAAGGACATATCCCAAGATGTCTGCCTAAAACTGTGGCAAACGGGGTCACTAGATGCGTGACTGTCGTATGGACAAGGCAGACATGAAGGAATTGAAGGTGGGACAAGGCTCCAGCTTCAAGTATGTTTGTCATAAACATGTTCACTATTAGTTTCAAAATTGGATTTTGATACTAAATGTGGTACATAGATATGTACTGTTATGCAGAATCTGCTAATGAGCAGGATACTGACTTCAGTCGAGATTGATCTGCGAATCGGAAACGGGATGAGAGTCACTATTTTAATCGTAGAAACCTAAGTTTAGGAACTACCCTTCGGGTGTGTACTTAAATTAGGAAACTGTTATAATGTACCTAGTTTGACTAGAAACATTATCTATATATCAGAGTATAACTCGTTGCGGGTATACCTTTATATTCTAGAACACTAAAGTGTTTTATTTTATAAAGATGATATTGAGATAAACACATTAGATGTGAATAACAGTATTTATATTTTGAATATAAATGAATCTTAAACGTATAACATGACAAACAAATAGCTCAAACTGAATTAATCAGATGAGACTTATTTGTGGCATTGTTGTCTCGGACACAATAAACAAGATTCGTATATCCACACTTTCGAAGAGTGTGTACTAGGACGGATTTGAATCTATTCAAATGATGTCTACGAATCTAGTTTATTAGGTAAAATGCCTAAAACACCTTTTACTTGGTAAAAGTAAAAGTGCCACCGATCTATTAGCCCTCGTTCATAGTGACGTAAGTGGTCCCATATCTAGCTAGGCTAGAGGTGGATATGAATACTTCACAACCTTTACGGATGTGGCATCGCGTTATGGTTATATGTTTCTTTTGAAACACGAATCAGAAACTTTTGATAAATTCAAAGAGTTTCGACACGAAGTAGACAGACAGATCGGCTAAAGTATTAAATCGTCACGGTTAGACCATGGTGGAAAATACTTAAGCAATAAGTTTCTCGACTATTTGAAATAGTATAGTATTCTTTCATAGTGGACTCCTCCCGGAACACCTCAATTGAGCGGTGTGTCCATACGGAGAAATCGAATTTTGTTGAACATGATAAGGTTAATTATGAGTCGCTCTGAGCTACCATTTTCCTTCAAGGGATACGCATTAAACAGTGCAATAATTATTTTGAATAAGGTTCCATGAAAATCTGTTTGACAGACTTCATATTAGATATGAACAGGAAAGAAATCAGGTTTTCTCATTCCTGTAGATTTGGGAATGATAGGCATATGTTTGGATGATACCAGACTAGAACCTAAATCGGATAAGTGCCTAAATTGTAGGTTAACCTAGGGTAACCAAAATATAGTACTTATACAACTCACAAGAGAACAATTTAATTGTTGCTCGCCGTGCAGTTTTCCTAAGAGGAATACCTATATGCAGTGGTAAGTGGGAGTAAAGTAAAACTCGATGAAAATCGGAGTAGTAAACTGTTCCAGGCACCGATTCCTTAAAGGAACACAAACAGTTCATCAGGGATGAAACTATACCATAATCTTTGAATACACAACAACCGCGCAAGTCGGAGAGAGTCAGAAAATAACCTGGGAGGTATGGGTTTCTGATCTCACCTCATGAAGATGTCAATCTTATTGAGGAAGACAAACCGACTACGTATGAGAAAGTGATACAAGGTATCGACTCCCTATTATGGCAAAGTGCAATGATGTCCGAAATGGATTCCATGTATACCAACCAAGTTTAGACACTGATTGATGTACCGAAAGACATTGTGCTTATTGGTACTATAAAAGTCTTCAAGGAAGACATACATGGATGGCAACATACAACGTACAAAGCTGGGCTTGTAGCGAAAAGGTATCGTTATCAACATTGTGTCGAATACGACGAAACCTTAAAAATTGCCTTGGTTAAATCCATTCGGATAATGCTTGCTAATGCTGCATGTTTCATTTATGAAATGTGGCAGCTGAACGTCAAAATCGCTTTCCTTAAACAGAAACTTTTTGGAGGAAAACGAGAAAACAAGGTTGCAAGTTAATTCGATCCATTTATGGATTGAAGCAAGAATTGCGTTCTTGGAACTATCGTTTTGATGTAATCATAATGATATATGATTTAATTCAAAATGAAAATGATTCTTGTGTATATAATGAGGTTAGTGTGAGCGCACTGACAGTGATTGTCCTAAATAAATGATGATATATCATTTCTTAGAAATGATATTCCCATAATAAAATCGGTGAAAGCTTGGCTTTCATGAAAAATTCTCCATAAAATACTTGGGAGAGACAACCTTTATTCTAGGAATAAGAATCTACTGGGATAGATCTAAAAGTTGTTGAAACTCTCCGAGAACTTGTACATTGAAAAATATGTACACGACCTGGTGTCTCATATCCTTTGAGCATATGGAGTCACAATCAGGCCAATCCAAGTGATAGTCACTGGATTGATGTTAAGAACATCCTTACGTATCTTAGATGATCTAAGGATGCTTTCTTAAGCTATGGAGAATGAGAACTTGAAGTGACTGGGTTCACTGCTCCAAGTTTCCAAACCGACAAAAATGACTATAAGTCGTAATAACGGTACTATATAGTTTGAATAACGGAACAGTAAGCTGGAAATATTTCAAGCAAGATATTGTTGCTGAATAAACAACAATAGTAGAATATTGCTGCAGCTGAGGCAGCAATAGAAGCACTTTGGATCTAAATAATCCTAATTGGATTAGGAATAGTTCTGTTAGCAGCTGAGCTAGGCTACAGCACAGGCCAATAAATTAATGGTCTCATCAATGATCCAAGTATATACTTCAACTATTCATCTGATTCGTTCGGATCATACATTGTGGCGATGTGATGATCGAATAAATCACATCAGATGATAACTTTGCAAATCCACTGACGAAAGCAGTTTCTCAGCAGATGTTTGAGCGACCCGTATATAGTTCAAGTGTAAGACACTTGAGTGATGGCTATAGGCCAAGTGGGAGATTGTTGGACAATTATGACCCATAGCATCACTATTTGTACAGAACATGGTGTTGTTGTACAAATTAACTATGTGACAAAGGAAATTGCTCTTTTATCATTTGTAATTGGATTACCGGGATATATAAATGATAAAAGTCCATATGATTAGTTCCGGATTAATAAGATATGAGACAGTATTAATCCACTAAGGTTTAATCATTAAAACATCCATAGTCGTAGTATTATCGAGACTGGACATCGATAATGCAGAATAGACTAGTATTGCACTTGTGCGTGTTATGGGAGCAAAACGGCATAGTTCTCATATATTTGGGTATTGGATACTCATGCAAGTGTAATAGGAGGTTATGTTTACCGATGGTACAGAAACAGCTTCGCTCTGGATAGACCCCTCGAAATTCCATTGGTAGTATGACTATGTGTCTATGGAAGTCCGAATCAGGGTAGGTGTATTTGGTCTTAACCTGAGACTTGCATCGCTAATACTTGCGACAATCAATATACTTTGGTTTTGGTCGTCCAGGGCTTTAACAGGTTTTGTGTACGCCTCTTCTAGGTATATTGAGAATCGTAGTGTATTGGGTGTGATGTCAAGATGGAAGTATAACTCCATTCATATGGAGATGATGGTCACGTAGGATACGAAACTAGTACTCTTATGTACTGCAGTCATCGGGATAATATGACTAGGTCATGCTTATCCGATTATAGAGACTAGTTACCAGAGATCCGATATATGCTTCGTACGGGGCAAACACAATTCCAGCCCCGGGCCTAGCACATGACATCCGATACTGGATCGCTATACGCAATACTACGTATACTACGCCATATATAGATTATATATTCCTCTAAGAATATTTCTGGAGCATTGGGTAGGCACGGTGCTTTGCTAGAAGCCAACCATGTCTTGTAAATCGGTAAAAACGTAGTAATAGGTACGTACGTGTTCGATAGTCCGACGACCGGATTTACTGCCAACATATCCAGGGATCTCATAGGTCGCTTCTCGAAGATTCACCGATGACGTATGGCTCGAACATAATTAATCTAGGATTAATTATAAAAGAGAGAAAATTAATCTATGATTAATTACAGAGATATTTTATCTGAGATAAAATACTATTTGAAGAGAGAGAACGATTAATTTGGAATTAATCGATAAAATAATATATTCGATAAATTATACGAAATTAGATTTCGACGCGGAATTAAAATTAGATTTTAATTCGGGCAAACGAGTTAATTTAGAATTAATTCGCTAGCGACGTGAATAGTAATTTCACTAGGCAAAATTATTTAATTAAATTTGATTTAATTACGTCGCAACGGAAAATTTGTTAATTCGGAATTAGCGAACCCGAGCCCGGAAGTGTTTGCGGGCCCACTTGCATTTTGAATTTAAGTGCGGCCCACAAGTCACATCACGTGTCACATCACCTGTCACTTTAGTGATGGCTGTCAAGTCACCTTTTGGTGATTGACACCAGTCACTATTCATGATGTGGTGGTTGTGGGCAATAAATGTCATTTTGCCTCCAAAATTGATTTTAGCTTTTTGGAAAAGCTTTTACCAAATTTGGTATAGAATTTGGTATTAGTTTTAGTTTGTTTTAGAAACAAATACACATCTCTCTCTCCTTTTCTTCTCATGGCCGAATAGCATTCACCATTTTCTCTCTTGTTTACCGTGAGCCTATGGCTTATTTCTTCATGATTTTATTGCAAAATCTCAAGAGCTAGCACTCAAAGGGGTGTCACAAAGGTGATAGGGAAACCCATTCATGAGCATGGAATCCACACATAAAGCTTGGAGCTTGGAGATCAAACATGGAGCACAAAAAAGAGGCATGGCCGAGAGCTTCAAGGAGCAGAATTTTTTTTTTGTGTTCTTCGCATCGCAAAGCCGATCAAAGTGAGTATTTCCGCAACTTTACTTTGATGTATTCACACGTTTATATGATTAATATGATCTTGGTTTGACCTAGAAAACCCAACAGATCTCCCATTTATTCAGTCTTCTTTTAACCCTCATTTCCTGCAGGGAATTGTAAATATGAGTAGGACTGCCAGTGTCTAACACCCGTACACTATTTGCATCTAAGGCTAATGAGATGTCAATAATTGAAAAAATACAAAGCGTATCTGAGGGTCTTGTTTAAGCTATGGACAGTCCTTCTTCTATTGTCCAGACTTCTTGCATTGTAGACATTGATCACGAGCTACTTTTGGTTTTGAGCCTTTGCGCTTCTTGGAGTTTTTCTTTGATATCATCTTCTTCCTCATCTTTATTTTCTTTGACTTCCCAGAAGTCTTTGAAGAGCCAGCTCCACCATGGAGATATAGTGTGGGGTTGCCTTTCTTCAAATCTTGCTCCGTCGTACGCAACATGTTATGAAGTTCTTCGTATGTGGCTTGCATCGAATGCATATGGAAATTTAATACAAAGCTAGCATAAGAACCATGCAAAGAAGACATAATCAAATTACAGCCCAGTCGTTCATCAAACACAATACCCTGCCGTTCCAGATATCAAATTTGGTCGATAATGTTCAAAAAATGAGTGCTGACAGCTTCTCCCTCCTTGAGTTCGGCACGGAACAATTCCTTAGACCTTCGATAAAGTTCCATCTCTTTACTTGCCTCGAACAACTCCTTGAGTATTCGCATGATGCTCCAAGCATCTGGTACTTCAATGTACTATCTCAGCAAATCTGGAACCATCGATCCTAAGATGTAGGATTTCACCTTCAAGTTATCATCCTTCCATATATCAAAAGTTTCTCGCTCTTCTCGAGTGGAGTCAGGATCGATATCAACAGGCAGTGGATTGATAGTGACATAAGTCAACTTTTCATACTCCAAGACAAGGCGTATGTTCATTTCCCATTCGATATAGTTATCGGTTCCTTTTAGCTTATAGGAATCCAAAAGTTTCATCAATGGATTAGCGGCGGCCATCTACAAGACAACATCTTTGAGTAGTAGCAGAACGGTTTTCATTTCAAAAGTGATAACACTAATTGATTATGGAATTTTAAATCTATTAATGTCATCCCACTACTTTACGTAATTTTGTAATCTCCCTTAACGGAAAAATAGAAATTTGACTATCAAAATTTCATAGCGGGAAGTGGATCCCATGACATTTTCTAGCCTCACACTAATGACGATATTGGCCTTTGTAAACTCATTAGGTATACCTCCAAGGTCAATCACTTCATGTGACTCCTATTTTGGTCCTGAACCGTTTCTTATCCTCACACTAATGTCGATATTGGATTAAGACGTGTTCTAGGTGTATACTTGTCAATGTGCACTAATGAGCTTCGTATGTACACCCTCACACTAATGATGATATTGGGCGACTACGTTAACTCATCACGCTAAATCTAATGTTTTACCGGAGCGACCTAAATTCCGAGCACATATACCCTCACACTAATGACGATATTGGATATAAGTAGTAATAACCCATTAATCTCCGTATTGACAAGACGGATCATCCAATAATGCTCCAACATTATTAATACTATTACTTAAAAGTAATCACCTAATCACGAAAGATTTATGACAATCAAGTCATTAACTTAATTAGGTCAAAGTTTTAATTTAAAACATGCAATACATATCTAATATGTCTTATGCATAATTAAATTAAAATTACTATGGCATAGATTCAAAAATATGTCCTGTGTGGTTAAGCCTTTGCTCTGATACCATTCTGTTGGGACAGTTGTGGAACCCCTAAGGTCAGATCGGTGTCCCGGGCAACGGAAATGGGTCTAACCCGTAGATATCAAGATTGGGTGTAATTTTAAAATAAATAAAATAAAATATTTTATTTCCAAGTATTTTAGGGAAAATCAGAAATAAAACTGGATCCGGAAAATTCTTTCCGGATAAAAACCGGACATTTCAAAATTTTTCGGACCCGTGGGGTCGACCTAGGCATGCTGCCTGGCAACATGCGATGCATACTGCCCTGTGCAGCATGCAAACACATGCTGCACATGCCTGGCGCTGCAACACCTTGTTCTCGGCCAATTTGGCCGAGAGCACATCAACCAACTTTTTTTTTTAATTTTGTTTTCTAAAAATAAAAAACCCTTTAACACTTTTAAAATCACCAAAAATTAGTTTAATTTCAAAACCAACCACAACATTTATTATAAAATAAACATATATAAATTCTAAATATATATATATATATATATATATATATATATATGCATATTTTTGAATCAAATTACAATCCAAAATAGAATCCCAATAAGAAATGTCCCGTCAACAATTCTAGGTCACCCAAAGGTGGTCAAGTGATTCTAGAATGGTAGCCATTACTCTAAGCTTTAATTTAGAGTTTCAAACTCTTAATAATTGTTCTATGTCCAACATGAACATCTTTGACCTATTACATAAGCATGTTGTGTTTATACTTCTAAAGTATCCTAACACAAATGATTAGCCTTATTTCAACATTAAGTATGTGATCATGCATTTAATACACAAATGAACATAGCTTATGAGAAGATCAAACATTACCTAGTAGGTTTGATGCAAGATCCAATATACTTCTCCTTTGTTGAAATTGTTGGAGAACCTCCAAGGTGTGCAAGCTTGTCTCCAAGATCCAATCTTGTTTCCAATACAACCAAGTTTCACCTCAAGATCCAATCTTGATTTCTCCTAGATGAAATGTTATAGAGACCTCACAAACTTCTTTAAACACTTCTCTAACTTAGGCTAATCTCTCAAGAATTTGCTTATGCTTGTGTTTGAACTTGTAATTAAAACCTTCATAAAGCTTGCTATTTATAGCAAAACTTAGGCAATTTTTAATTAATAAAAGTTGTAATCAACTTTTAACTGGGCTTAATCCAATTTGTCCAAATATGTATAATTAAGTGTGACTAATCTCCATTGTCTCCCACTTCAATTTAATCCAATTAAATCAAGCCAAAGATTAGGAAATGGATTAGTTAAATGTTTGCCACATTGATTTAATCCAATTAAATCAAGTCAAAACCACATATTATTACATATTTACAATTATCATAATATCCTCAATGGTAGAGATAATTATGATTTTACAATTAAGCCATTGTGTAATTATTGAATTAATCCAATTAGGTCAAAGTAAATAATCAATGTTATCCAATAACACTTGATTATCTTAATTGATAATTATAATATCGAATATTATCTTTTATCAAAATTAATCGGCTACCCAAGTGCTCAACGAGTACATTTTATATTGGGACTCTCTAAGTTCAGACACGTTCGTCATATAAGCCTAGCTAATATGTACGCAATTCGGCCACCTCCAAATTCGTGAAGAACACGATCGACCTTTCTGAACTATACAAGTCGAGTTCATCACATATGTTTAACAATCCCTCCGTCGTAGGCTATCCGAGTTGTGCTTAGGAAACATAGAATATACCGTCAAGTTTCTGAGACGCAAATCTCATGTCGATGTGTCCATGATTCTTTATAACTAATATGATCCACCCTAGGTGATCGACTTTGGCCAAAGATTTAAGAATCGTGACTTTACTCACATGGATACCTAAACCCCTTATGGTACACATATAGGCCGACGGATCATATCTTGCTTCGCACTTGATTACTGAGTGCATTGGTCTACACCCAACGAACATCTAGAGGCCAGACCATGAAAGGTTTCTGACATACATGGCATCTAAGTGTGGAGGATCTCACACAAAATCAATGTTATCCTATAGTCAAAGGATTACATATGCTACTCGACTCGAGGAGATTCCTGTTGACGGTGGCGTGTACTTCCAACTATTAGGAATCGCATGTGAGTCATTCAGTATTTGCTTCAACGAATACCCACATATCTATACGAATTTCCAAAACTCATGGTACATTCGGTTAACCATTGGAACTCCAATTCCAATATACGACATGTGCTAGTCTGGTAGGTTATAGGAATTCGACCGTATTTCAAAACCAACGACTAGGAATATTTACTTTAAGAATAGTTTACACCTAGTGTCAAAACTATTCTAAGGTCGATGTCATTCTTAGCATATCTATACATCAATCTAATACACATAATGACAATACCATTAATGAGGTATGAAATGAAGAATGTAGTTATTTTATTAATAAATAATAAAGTATAGAAATCGGATTGGCACTCCAAGCACCAAATCAATCATGTTTATCCATTATAAACACCTACACGTCTATACGAGTCTCCCCATACTCATGGTTCATTGGGATAAACTATCGAACCAATTCTCGATATACGACGTATACTGATCTCATCGGATTTTACTAACCGACCCGTGTTAGTAAATCTTGACCATGAACTTCATTTGATAATATATTTCTGGTAGTGTCACTTCTCAATATCAGTTACAAATTACTTTGTAACTGTGCACTACACTTTATATTATCGGGTCTTTGTCTAATATAAACATATCATTAAATCATATTTAGTTTCAATCTAATCATAATTAGATCGAATATGTATATAAAAGACAAGAGGTGCTACCATTAAATAAGTAATATTATGGAAAAAGGAATTGTTCGTATTTATGAATCGAACATAAATACGATCCGGATCGGCACTTCGAGCACCAACCCTAACAGTATCATCCCCACTTTACACGCCTGGTTGAGAAATTCTGCCTCGATCTCATCTCTCGAACAAATCAAGGCGAATTTGGGGGACAATTGTTAACAAAAATAAATCGCCCTATGACGAATGGGCCGAGAAAGGACGAAAAGGGATGACGTATCTAAGGACGAAAAGGGATGGCGTCAGGAAGAAGAAAGATTTGGCCCAGGAAGACTTAATTCAGGACGATTCAAGGAATGGGTAAAGAATCATGAAGGAAGAAGGAAACACTCCCAAAACGGTTGGCCAGTTACGAGATATATTTGACGGCTCTTACACAAACTGGTGGTGACCCCCACGATCTAGCAAGTTACCCAGCGGTTGCGCACATAATCCGAAAGTTGTTCGCATGATCCAACGGTTACATGTACGCAGAGAATGTGGGGGCTTGGTGGGATGAAGACGACGAAATTGCTCGAGCATTTGGTAGAATCATGCAATATAAAAAGTTAAGTGTAGAAAGGAAAAAAAAAGCAGGAAAATGAAGACTAAGAGTGAGCAATTATTTTAATTTCTTAGCTTTGTAATATGTAGAACTGTAATTTGTGTGCTTGTGCCCCTTGGTGGCATTTTCTTGGAATCAAACACCCATTTATGAGACTGTGTCTCAGGAGGTTTGAATCTTAAACGCGTATTGACAAAAAATTGTGTAAACAATTACCAATAGGAATTTTCATCAACAATATTCCAAATTCCTTCAATAATATGAGTCATCGATGAAATAATTTCATTGGTCAAGGACTAATCTCTAAATATTTTTTGATGATTTTTCTATCCATCAAGAAATCAAGGATGGAATTACGACTAAATACTTTCAAAAATTTTGTCTAAAATTTTAGTGATATATAATAAAAACATTAAACAATATATTTTTTCTAGGGCTAATTGTGGGCCTCATTTCGGGATCCACTCCTATAAGGTAGGACCCGCCTGGGACCCACACCATCTAATTTTAATTGTAACAAATTATGTGAAGCTCATGACTCGATCCTCGGCTTTTGGGAACCACTAAGAATAGTGGAGATGATATATATCATGTGCCGGGTGTATATGTCATCTCTCTCACAGCATGTGGGCCCTACAACTGTGTGGGGCCCGCCTACTGTGAGAGAGATGACATATACACCCGACACATAATATAATTTTCGAGAATAGTGAATGTTTTTGTTAATATTAAAAATGTTATATATATATATATATAAACTATTGGTAATTATAATTAGTAAATAGATAAATATTATATCATAGTATCATACTTAATAAGAAATTAAATAATTATAATTTATTTAATAAAAATTATAAAATTAGGTTTTTGTAATATATATATATATTAATTTATTTAATCAAAATAATAATATATATCGATGAAAATTCTGAAGAAATTATTATGTCGATAAAATATCGTGTATTTCATCATTATTTAGTGATGCCATCTTTACCGACATAATAATTTTGTCACGTTTCATCTTTAAATTGCCGACAAATTTTTTTGTCATTTTTTTAAGGGTCATGCTAACGAGTGCCCTAAGGGCACTTATTAGAGATCCATTTTTGGAAAGTTTTCATATCACTTTTATGGGGAATGTAAAAAATTGTCAAAACATTAATTACTTTTTAATTTTTCCTATAAAAACTTTCCTAAAATAGATCATTAACAAGTGCCCTAAGGGCACTCATTAGCATTTCCTTTTTTTTAATAATCGCTGGTAATTCGTCAGTAATTATTGATAAAAATATTGTCATCAATAAAATTTGTTGGTAATTTGACATTGTCTCGTATTATAGACCTATTCAAAACTTCAGCCAATTCAAACCTTATCTGACTTCAGGAAGAAAAAAAAAAAAAACAAAACAAAAAAACAAATGTGTTCTATATTATAGGCCATACGGCTATAGATAAGTTTTAAAAAATACTAACAGATAGGGTAAATATGCAAGTTAGGGGTGTTCTGGTCGGTTTTTTTGTTTTACATCTCAAACTGCCCGGATTGGCAGTTTGAGAAATTAGAAATCGAAACAGCAAATTTGATAAGGAAAATCACGGCGGTTCAACGGTTTGGTTCGACGGTTTGGATTAGAAATTTTTTAAATAAATTTTTGTGTGTTTTTACATAATAATTGAATAGAAAAAATACTTAATTTTCATTTATACATTGCATATTACACATGATCATTGAATATCTTAAATTTCATGGTTAACGAATAAGAAAAGTATAAAATAATGTCTAGTTTGAATGCGGGTCGGCGGTTTATGCGGTTCGATTCAAAATTTACGGTTTGGACAGTTCGGGTCGCAGTTTGAGTTAAAACCACGCACCGATCCAAAATTTACGGTTCGGTTCAGACCGACCCGAAATCATTGTCAATATTTTTCAAAACCGCGAGGTACGGTTTGGGTCGGGTTGCAATTTGAACCAAAACTGTAAACACCCCTAATGGAAGTGACTAAGGTGAAGAGTATCCATTTAAAAACAAAAAAACAAAAAGCAAATCAATGCTTAGACATACCATGCGCGTGTTGGAAATTCTTCTAATATTCATTAAGGATATTTATGTCTTTTGGATGCAATGAGTGCTTGTGAGGGGTACAACCCTTTGGAGGGTTGCACTCCAACCCAAGGGATGCCCTGTTGGCACCCCTTCATGCCTTATAAAAGAGGCAATCATATCCAAAAAGATATATAACAAAAAATCCGAATTTCAGTCACTGTTTTCTTTTGTTTTGAGAGAGAGTTCCACCAATCTCCTAGTTCATATACTTGTCAAGAAGTGCTCCTTGGACAAGAAGCAACCAAGTTATCCTGGGAGAACATTGGCCAATTCGAATCTGTGAAGCACCTGTGACGGGGGCTAATAAGTTCTTAAGGACAGAGGATTATCTCGACTTGGACATCATTTAACCAGGTTTTTATGGTTCTCAAGTTTTTAGGGTTTTGCATGTAATGTAGATCTAGTTTTCTGGTTTAATTTGTTTTGAAGCATGTTGGTTTGTTGTTTAATGACACTATCAGAACACAATCTTAAGAACTTATTAACATAGTGTTGTTAGATAGTAATTCGCATGCTAGGTTAGAAAATTTTCTGGAAAAATAAGGACTGTGCATGAAAAACTCGTAGGGCGTTCGAACGCCCGACAAACGCAAAGGCTTAAATCTGAAATTTCGTAAGAACGTTCGAACGCGTCCTCAAACGCCACTCGAACGCAAGCCTTCTGTCTAAGAACGTTCAAACGCATCTTAAACGCAACTCAAACGTAAACTCTCTGGAATCATTTTGTTCGAACGCGTTCTCAAACGCTACTCGAACATGAACTCTCTAGAAACACTTCGTTCGAACGCGTTATCAAACGCAACACGAACGTACACACACTGGACAGTCTCGTTCGAACATAGATACGAACGCGACACTAATGAAATAGTCCTGGAATTGTCATAAACTGCAAAGATTTATATTAACTTAGTAAATCATATACTGAAAACATTAAACTTGATAGTATAGATTTAAGTTATTATTAGGTTGATCAATTATCACAAGCATATACTTAGTGATAAAGTTGAAATTGATTGTGTGTTGCATACTTGGGTGAGAATTTAAAAGTGTAATCATACACAAGAAATTCCATCCAATCTTGATTGACACTTACACATATTTCTACACATATCGTATATCATTTGTGTCATTGAATAAGTGTAATTATGGGTTTGAATGGCTAAGAGATCCTATTGAAAAGTGTTTAAAGAATATTCTGTCAAAAAGGCGATAAGAGCCTAAGTGGTCAGAGATTTAAGTGGTTACTCCGGACCCCATTCGTCCTCTAGGAATATTCATTTATTTATTTTTCTAAAGAATCTTTAGTTGAAATTCAATGACTTGTGTTTATTGGAACCACCGTCCAATAGAACAACAAGTGGATACCTAGTATATCACTTTGAAAAAGATCATTCGTTGATCGTTGTGCAATTTGTCTTATGTAGACTAATTGACCCCTGTTGGTTTTTCCAGTTACAAATGGCTAGCGGAAACATCACAGTACCGGTCTCTCATGGAGAAAAGCCGGAGAAGTTTAATGGGACAAATTTCAAGCAGTGGCAGAGCAAAATGCTGTTCTACCTGACAACTCTCCAGTTGGTTAAATTTCTCAAAGATCCTCCGGGTCCTGTGGAGGGTGAATCAGAAATAGCCAAGGAATAGCGAGAACAGACGTGGATGTCTGGAGACTTCTTATGCAAGAACTACATTTTGGGTGGTCTTGACAATACCTTGTACAATGTGTACCAAGACATGATTTCTGCGAAGATTCTCTAGGAATCTCTCGAGAAGAAATACAAAACCGAGGATGCCGGACAAAAGAAATTTGTCGTTGGTAGGTTCCTGGACTACAAGATGGTAGATTCAAGGACGGTGATGTCTCAGTTGGGTGAACTGCAGTTGATCATTCATGAAATACTGGATGATGGAATGAAACTCTGTGAGATGTTTCAAGTTGCCCCCATAATTGAAAAGTTGCCTCCATCATAGAAGGACTTCATGAGCTACCTGAAACACAAAAAGAAGCAGATGAGCCTTGAAGACCTTAGTGTTCGATTGAGAATCGAGGAGGACAACAGGATGTCCGAGAATGCCAGCTACAAGACTATGGAGTCTAAGACCAACATCATTGAGGGTGTAAAGGGTAGTAAGAATAGAAAGAACAGTGGAGCTGATTCTTCGAACAAGAAGTTCAAGGGGAAATGCTACAACTGTGGAAAGATCGGTCATATGCCAAAGGACTGCAGAAATAAGAAGTCTCAGGACAAGGGCAAGAAAAAGAAAAATGAGGCCCATGTCACTGAAGGTGAGCAGCTGACTGATGAGATCTCAAAAATGGAACTATCAGCAGTGGTAACCGAAGCCAACATAATTGGGAATCTGAGAGAATGTTGGGTAGACATTGGGGCTACTCGTCATATCTGTGTAGATAGTAAGATATTTTCCATGTATCAGAAGGTCGATGGCGGTGATCATCTGACAATGGGAAACTCGTCTACCTCTCAGGTGGTTGGACAAGGCACAGTGGTTCTGAAGATGACATCCGAAAATGAGCTAACATTGAAGAATGTACTGCATGTTCCAGATATTCAGAAGAACTTGGTCTCATGCTCTCTCCTTAGTAAGGCTGGTTTTAAGCTTGTGTTTGTTTCTGATAAGTTTGTAATGACTAAGAATGATATGTATGTAGGAAAATGTTACCTAACTGAAAGCCTTTTCAAGATAAATGTAATGACTGTCAATCGTGCTATTAATAAAGCTAGTACTTCTGCTTATATTATTGAGTCACAAAATGTATGGCATGGGAGGTTAGGACATGTTAATTATGATACCATGCGTAAATTAATTAACATGGACCTTATACATAAATTTGCAATTGATAGCCAACATAAGTGTGAGGTATGCGTTGAAGCAAAAATGCATAGAACATCATTTCATTCTGTAGAACGCAGTTCTGAACATTTAGAAGTTGTACACACTGACGTGTGTGACATGAATATTGTGAAAACAAGAGGCGGTAAAAAGTACTTTGTCACTTTTATCGATGACAGCACAAGATTTTGTTATGTGTATTTGCTGATGAGCAAAGCTGAAGCTATTGAGAACTTCATACACTATAATAACGAAGTTGAAAATTAACTTGGCAAGAAAATCAAAAGAATCAGGAGTGATAGAGGTGGTCAATATGTTTCACCATTTGGTGAATATTGTTCTGTACACGGAATTATTCACGAAACCACTGCTCCTTATTCTCCTAAACAAAATGGGATTGCTGAGCAAAAAAACCGAACGTTGAAAGAAATGATGAACGCCATGTTGACAAGTTCTGGTTTAACCCGGAACTTGTGGGGGGAAGCCTTGCTTTCCGCGAACTATATTTTAAACAAGCTTCCTCACAGAAGATTGGACAAGACACCATATGAGTTGTGGAAAGGTTTCGTACCTTCCCACAAATACCTAAAAGTGTGGGGGTGTCTTGCCAAAGTAATGGTTCATAAACCTAAGAAGGTTAGAATAGGACCCAAAACTGTTGATTGTATATTCCTTGGATATGCTCGCAACAGTAGTGTGTATCGATTCTTGGTACACAAGTCTGAGATTCCTGACATCAATCCGAACATGATAATTGAGTCAATGAATGCGACATTTTTTGAAGAGACGTTTCCTTGTAAGGAAAGATAAAGAACAGAGTATCTCAAAAGAACAGTTGATACTGTCAAGGACAATGATCAGGTTGACCAAGATCAACGTGTAAATGTTGAGACAATCGAGCATAGATGTAGCAAAAGAGCTAGAACCTCTAAGTCGTTTGGTCCCGATTTTCTGACATATTTGTTAGAAAATGAGCCTCAAAGCTATAAAGAAGCTATATTTTCTCCAGAGGCACCTCTGTGGAAAGAGGCTATTAACAGTGAGATTGATTCAATCCTACAGAACCATACTTGGGAGTTGGTTGATCTTCCTCCAGGTTGTAAGCCGCTGGGCTACAAATGGATATTCAAACGGAAGATGAAAACGGATGGATCAAGAGATAAGTACAAGGCAAGACTTGTCATAAAATGTTATAGACAAAAGGAATGTCTTGATTACTTTGACACCTATTCACCAGTGACTCATATCACATCGATAAGAATGCTCATAGCCATAGCAGCTATATTTGGTCTTGAAATACATCAAATGGATGTAAAGACGGCTTTCTTGAATGGTGAATTGGATGAAGAGATTTACATGGAACAACTAGAAGGGTTTAATATTCATGGACAAGAACAGAAGGTGTGCAAACTTGTAAAATCCTTGTACGGATTAAAACAAGCACCTAAACAATGGCATGATAAATTTGACAAAGAAATGTTGTCAAGTGGGTTCAAAACCAATGAGTGTGATAAGTGTGTGTACACCAAATCAACTCAAAGAGGATATGTCATTGTGTGTCTCTATGTAGACGATATGCTGATAATTGGTAGTAATCATGAAATGATTCAGTCTACCAAAAACGTGTTATCCAGCAGATTTGATATGAAAGATTTGGGAGTAGCTGATGTGATCTTAGGAATTAAGATTTCTAGGACATCAGATGGATATATATTATCTCAGACTCATTATATTGAGAAGATACTTGATAAATATATCAAATGGGATCTAAATGTGGCTAGAACCCCTGTAGACCTAACTCTTCATCTATCAAAGAATACTGGCTCAAGCGTATCGCAGTTAGAGTATTCGAGAATCATCGAAGTCTGATGTATCTCACGAATTGCACACGACCTGATATCGCTCAAGCTGTGAACCGACTTAGTAGATATACGAGCAATCCAGGACATAACCACTGGAAAGCCATAGTAAGAGTTTTGAGGTATCTGAGAGAAACTTCAAAATATGGGCTACATTACGAGAATATTATGATGTACTAGAGGGATACAACGATGCTAACTGGATATCTGATATGGTGGATTCCAAATCTACTAGTGGATTTATTTTCACACTTGGTAATGCAGCCGTGTCATGGAAATCCTCGAGGCAAACATGTATTGTCTGGTCTACTATAGAATCAGAGTTCATAGCGTTAGACAAAACAGCGGAAGAAGCAGAATGGCTTAGAAACTTCCTGGAGGATATTCCTAGTTGGCCCAAACTGGTGCCAGCGATTAGCATACATTGTGATAGCTAATCGGCTATTGGGAGAGCCCAAAATACAATGTATAATGGTAAGTCTCGACACATACGTCGGAGACATAATACCATACGTCAACTGCTCTCAAGTGGTATAATAACGATCGATTATGTTAAGTCGAAGGAAAACCTAGCGGATCCACTAACTAACGGTTTACCTCGAGAGCAAGTTGAGAAGTCATCGAGGGGAATGGGCCTGAAGCCTATAAATTAAGAATTGTCACTGTGGAAACCCAGCCTAGCTGACTGGAGATCCCAAGATCTAGGTTCAAAAGGGACAACTGAAACTTTGTGCAATTCAAAACAAGCACTGAAGAGTTTTGTACTCTTTCTCATTCTGATAATGACGTTGAGTGCTGTCTGTCATTGGTTAGGATAAGTTAAGGCTTTTAATGATCACTATATTAGGAGATGAGTCCTAATGGGGGTAAAGACAGATTACCTCTCGATAGTAGATCACCTATTTCAAGTAAGAAGTGAGGCCGCTTCCATGGGAACTTTTAAAGGCGGGTTACCCTAAAGTACTTGATTAATCCAGAACCGTTGTTCAGGGTCAAAATGAACACAACCGTAGAACGGGAAAATGGTCGAATTAAAGCTGTGTGTTGGCAATTGTCTTGGTTACACCAACGGCATAACAGTTCAAGACTATGAGTCACTGGTTTGCCAAGTAAATCCGATTGTCATTCACTAGGAAAGGTTCAAGGCGAAAGCTACCTATTTCGATGCAGGTTTAGTTCATGGTAACTGTACGGGCCAAATTTGGTCCAAGGGCAATTTCGACATTTTACTTCGGGCCCAATACTAGGCCCCCAGCATGGATCCAAGCCCAAGTTACTATCACAGATTCTCTCTAAAGGAACCCCCAAAGGTTGTTGTATATGAAGGCCCAGAGATCCACAAACCTAGGCCCAATAAAGTATCACACGCCCAATCCATAATCAAGGCTCACCCAACGCCAGCCCACGTAACGCCCAAGGTCATAAACGCCATTCATGAACCCATCCGTTCCCGCCTACAAACGGGCAAAACGCAATAATAGCTCCTCATGAAGTCGATCCAACGGACGAGCAATCAAATAGCAATAAAGACACAAATTACTACAACATGTATATATAGGAAACGAGGCTCCAGGAGGACAGGATGGAACTTCTAGCTTTCATACTCACAGCTCAATACTACTCTCTCCTCAAGCTCATCAGATCTCCAACTGACCGCCCTCACGGCACCCTACGAGCTCAAGGTAGTATCCAACCTTTGACTTCCCACCTTCTAAGCCTTTATCTTCACTGACTTGGGCGTCGGAGTGCCCCCGGCACCCACCACACCGGTGGGCAGTAGTACTCCCGCTCAATCTACCTCTTTGTTTTGCAGGATCGCTAGCGCCCCCAACTACAAATTCTCGATTGTGGACCTCGGACGAAAACCAGCGTCTACAGTAACTCTCTCAAGTGTCGACATGAATATTTGAAGAATTGTGGGGGATTGTTGGAAATTCTTCTAATATTCATTAAGGATATTTATGTCTTTTGGATGCAATGAGTGCTTGAGAAGGGTACAACCCTTTGGAGGGTTGCACTCCAACCCAAAGGGTGCCCTGTTGGCACCCCTTCACGCCTTATAAAAGAGGCAATCATATCCAAAAAGATATATAACAAAAAATCTGAATTTCAGTCACTGTTTTCTTTTGTTTTGAGAGAGAGTTCCATCAATCTCCTAGTTCATATACTTGTCAAGAAGTGCTCCTTGGATAAGAAGCAACCAAGTTATCCTGGGAGAACATTGGCCAATTCGAATCCGTGAAGCACCTGTGACGGAGGCTAATAAGTTCTTAAGGACAGAGGATTATCTCGACTTGGACATCATTTAACCAGGTTTTTCTGGTTCTCAAGTTTTTAGGGTTTTGCATGTAATGTAGATATAGTTTTCTGGTTTAATTTGTTTTGAAACATGTTGGTTTGTTGTTTAATGACACTATCGGAACACATCGCGGGCGCTTTGATATTTGATTAATCATTAGGTTAGTGGAGGTTCAAAATTTATAGCCACTGGTCCTACCAGTTAAAGAAAGAACCAAAAGATTGAAAAGAAAAAATAAAAAAAGCAAAAAAGCTGCTTGTCTCTTTTCTTTATCTTCATACACAACATAAATGCCTAGTTGTTTGATCACGATGACCCAAATTTTGAGATTAGGATTTACTATTCGCCTTTGGAGTTTGGAGATTGGAATTATGGGTTAACACTTAGTATAAATATGTTGCAACTCCTCGCATACTGTTCTTCTTCAATCCATAGAATTTTCTCTTCTTCTACCATTTTTTCCCCTTTTTTGGAATTTCTAAGTAAATCTTTAAGTGATATTATTTGTTTATTTCTTGTCTTTGTAGCATATCACTTTCTCGACACAACACTAGTTTATATAACCTAAGAGATTGCCTCAATGGTAAATGTCTTAGGTTTGAGTAATTTGCTCATTCTCAGATTTAAGGTTTGAATCTCACTAGATGTATTTTCTTAGGGTCATGTCTCTGGTGTAAAAAGTCAGCGACTTATCTTAATATATGTTGGGAAACTTCTGAAGATACGGAACACGGATCTCATGGATTAATCGAGGTGCACGTAAACTGGTCCGGACATTGTGGTAAAAAAAAAACACTAATTTATATAGCTATAGCTAGAGGGGAAAAAAATGCAGACCCAGAGGGAGAGAGCATGCGACAACAATTAAAGTGATTTTTGAATGACCAAAGTGGTGGGTATGGATGGGGTCAGATGGGGTAATCAAATTTACATCATTTATGAAAGGCAAAAAAAAAACTTGAAATATATGAAGCATATATTAATATTGTGGGTAGTGGGTCCAATTATTTTTCACTAGTGTTGTGTCTGTGGGTGCTGCACTGCACCACCGTCCCCTCCTTTTTTCCCCTTTTTTATCGTTGGAAATCCCGCCACCAAACCATCTTCTCCGGATTTAAGCGGAACAGGTAAAATCTCCTATTGTCCCAAATTCTTACAAGAAACGCATTCTCTGGATTCGAACATAGGACCTCAAAGTGAGATTCTGAACCATACTCTATCAAGCCACGCTCATTGGGAACCACCACCCCAACCTCACTGATTGATTATTGGACACCGATATTAATTTCCACTTCTAATTTCTAATGATTACTTTCATTAGTCCCGAAATATCATAACACAAATAAAAGGGTTTGTCTATTCTGAATATATATAAAAAAGGAGAATGGGCATTTACTTGAACCGATTCCAATTAATAGTTTTACCTCTTTGTATGCGCATGAAACCTTTTGACGCGCTCAAAAAGTGGTTCTTTACTCCCAAGTATAAGAGTGTCGAAGTAATAAAATAACCCGGTAAATCCGAGTCGATCTACACGAAATAGATTTAATAGGATAAAATAACAATTTGAGTGAAAAGAAAAAGATTGAATTGTTTGAAGTAATTGGAGAATTTTAAATTAAAGTGCAACAATAAAAATAAAATGATGGGGTTATGAGATCCACTTTAATATTTCAAATTTAGAAATCTTACTTTTTATAATATATAAATTATCATTATTACTCAATTAATTTATTTCAGGAATTAATTATGCAAAAACATATAAAATCAGCCATCAATGGAGTGTTAGCTTTGTCTATAACAAGTCGAGTTAGGTACTCAATTATGCCAAATAAATAAAACCAACCATATATGCGGTAACAAAGTTTGTCAATAATTAATTCAGATTTAAATTAAATATTAATCCTTAGATTACAAATTATATATTATAATATAAGTGAGATTAATCTAAATTTTCATATTAAAAGATTCACCCTTTACCCCAACAAAAGAAATTAGCTACTCATAATCTGAATAAAAAACATACATAATTTTATTACTAGGAAAAAAAATTACAAGAAAGCTTTAAAAAAAACACACACAAGACACTCTCTCAAAATTCTCCATGAGAAATTGAAAGAAAATATGAATCTTTTATGTGCAGAGGATGCTCAGCGTTCATAATTACAAAAATGCAATTGTGAATTGCAACTAGCAAAGACAATTGCTTGCAATTGTCAAAGTCAGTGGCGTATCCAGAAATTTCAGTCAGCGGGGGCTAAATTTTTTTTTATCAAAATAATATATAATGAATTCATACATATTTTTTGAAATTACAAGATGATCCCTATACTTTTGAAAATTATGAAATAGCCCCTAATTTCTAAACTTATAAATTAACTCAAAATTTTCAGAATTATATTTTTATCCATAATTTCTAAAAATACCAATTTACCCTAAAAATTTAAGTAAAAATTTATTTTTAAAATTATGTATTTTAAGTTTATGTAGTATATTATATACTAAAACCAAACCTAAGTATAAACATAGTTATTTTTATTTTTATTTAAATGTAATGGAATCTCTATTCTTTTGCAAATGGAAAAAAAGATAAATGATTGGATTTAAAATGAAAAATAATCAATTATCTATACACATTAAATTTAAATATAAATTATTTTAGATATGTTTAAGAAATAAGATTGATGCAAAAGTGTATTGGAATTTTTTTAACTAATTTGGACGTGGGCCTACATATTATATTAAAAATATAATTCAAAAATTAATAAATAACGTATTTATGGGTGTTGTTTCATTATTTATATTTTCTAATATATATATATATATAATTTATATATATAAAAAAAAAAGTGGGTCCAGTGAGGGCAACTGCCCCCACTGGGCCTACTGTGGCTCCGCCACTGGTCAAAGTGGAGGGGCATCCACCTTGATCTCAATTCACACACACACGTATATTTGCATTTGATAATAATAATTATATATGTAATATTTTGGATTTTTCATCAATTTCGATATTGAAAACTTCAGAACTAGAAAATATTGTCAACAGTAAAGTTGTAGATATTTGAGTCTTCTTTCATCTAAAACTGAAATCACTTTAATCCGATATCGGAATAAAAAGTTATGGCCAAAATATGAAAAATTACGTAGAGTTGGAATTTCTGAATTTGTAACACTGTTAGAACGCCCTTTTAAGTTTTTGGCCTCCAAAATCCAAATGTCATGTCTATTTTTCTAGTCATGCATCTAAAATATTATTTCACCTACATAAGAAATAAAAATCACAATAAAATATAATTATAATTATTATTTAATAAATATGCTAAATTTAGGAGATTAATGAAATAGTATTAATTTTTACTTTTTAGTGTTTATCTCCTTTGATTTTATATTGACGAAAATCTGATTGTTCACATGCTCTTATATTTTTGTCTTATTCTCCCAACTCTTGATTTGAATTATCGATTAATTTATATGACTACCAAAAACTCTTTTACTGATTTCTTTTATCGATTTTTTTCCACCCAATAAACAACAGATTATTTTTAATATTGGTGCCCTAGATATTAATCATCAAATGATTGGCCTAAAATTGAATTCATTTTACACTAAGATACCTGACAAGGGTCTCCTGAAAATTCCGTGTGAGTGTGGCCAGCCAGCCACTGCATACTTTCAATCCCTTTATTTAGGGCTTTAATAATCTTTAGATACTGTCGCCTGTACCATATATTTGAGCACTGTCTCCACTTTCTCCCCACTCACTCAAACAACCCTATGAATATAATTGGTTTTCTTTCTTGATAAGATCATCATCACATTTTGTTTTGATTGGTTCAGTTTGGATAAGCTCATCATCATTGCTGAGCTGGCATAAATTAAAACCCGCATAAAATATAATGAAAAATTTATAATAATTCTATTATTTATTATTTAATGATTAGTTTATTGCTATTCTTTCTTTTTAAAATCGTCTTACAACATTTTCGTCCAAAGTACACACTTTGTCATTATAACGGTGATGATTGGCGTGGTTGGTCGGGACGTGACTTGATGGTGTAGTGTGGGTTCGAATTCAGATAATGCGTTTCTTATAAGAGATTGAGACAGTCAGAGATTTTACATATTTCGTTTAGCCCGGAATGAGTGGTTTGACGGTAGGATTTCCAATAATTTAAAAAAAAAAAAAAAAATCGGTGTGGTTCCTTTTAAATATTAATAACAAGCACGCATGTTTGTTCTTGCTCACGCAATCTGATTAAGGTCGTAATCCGCTAACATTGGGGCATTCTAAACAACTATTAATTAATCTTTTTATTAATAGCTAGATGATTTAAATTAGTTAATTAGGAAACTCCAAAGAGTTTAATTTCTTCCAGAGTAGCCATTACTCGTTTGATCATTGGATTAGTTCTTGATGACTGTCAGATTTGATTTTGATTGGTCACCATCATGTTCTTCCTAGTACAGTCTAAAGTCAATAACATGTTGCCAAACTTGGAACCAGTAGACGTGCCACATTGATCAATCTCTATCCATTCAATCAAAATCGGCTTCCAATCTTTCTGTGAAAACGAATGAACGTCGAGAGGGTAAATGATAGAATAAAAATGTTATTTGAATTTTGAATGAGAGTGATTAAGATGACTCTTCAAGAGCTTTAAACCACAAGCCTTTAGCATTTGCAATAAAGTTATAACCAGCCAATTTTTTAGTGACATCAAAGACATCACAATCGATGCTGCTGGCGTTGTGAAAAAAAGTGCACAATGCTTTATACTTAGTATAACACAACTCAGCTCCCATTACTGGATCCAGCAGATTCCCAAAAAAATGGCGTATGCATGTCCATTTCAATGCCCTTGCAAAAAAAAAAAAAAAAAAAAAAATGCCAACTTCATTGCATTTTCGGAATCTGCATTTGTAAAATAATTGCATCATGGGACAAAATATGTAACTTGAGTTATTTTCAATGAGATAAAGACTTGGGTTAGCTGAACCATGGTTGCTAGCTGCTGCATCCAAGAGATTTTGAAAAGTTTTAATATGCTTAATACATACATTTAAAGGTGTAGGTGCTCAGAATTAGCCCTACCACTAGGGAAACGTGTCGACATGCAGTTGAATCTTCCCCATCACGTCTCTTCAGTGAAACTGCTCCAAGCAGACGAAGGTCCAATGAGAGGGCAACACATGTCATGGTACTATAATACTAGTGAACATGAGAGGTTAGGCTAAGCCTTGAAGTCCGAAGACTTTCGGAGAGACTATAGTTTGGCCGAGGAGGTTAGGCCTCGAACTCGTAGTGACGTCATTCTGGAGTAACGTCACTCCGAGGTCTTCCACTCGGAAATGGAGAAATGTCAAGCTCAGTCCAATCTGATCTAATTCTATTCCGGAGGGGACTCACTCGAAACCCATCGAGGTATATCGAAAGCATTCCGACCTTGACATTAATACTTCGGAATACATGATGTCACATATATCTCCATCCGAGATTAGTGAACTTTAATGAAAATTTACTTATCTCAGCATGCAAGCATAGTTTAACATGCATAATAACATGTGTGATTATATCTAATTTCATATTAGAGCATGTATCACGCCAAATGTACACCATGCATCTGGAGGACAGTCCAGTTTTGGACAAGTGTCCGTTAGAGATCAACATTTATACACTTATGAGCCTATATAAGCCAGTGAGCTTGTAGGAAATGGGGTTGGTCGGAAGAATTCATTACTTACTAATATAAATATAGCAAAAACATATTGCACTCTAATTAGCGATTTAATTGAAAGCATAAAGAAAGTGAAGATCCTAACTGAACAACACACTTGTGCAAGCCCAAACTACGGAAAGCATCCAGAACAAAGCTCAGAATCCAATTGGACTTCATAAAAAGCCAGGCCCAACGAATTAAAGGTAATGGACACTATCTTTCTATCTCACTTTTACCGCCCACAAAAGGTATATAGACAAATGGTATGGATCAATCTTGTTTAGAGTTAGAAAAGTATTAGGAAAAAAATAAATCTTTATTCTTATTGTTGGGTCTGTGTGTTGGTCAATTCTGTAACAAACCAAGTGTTGGAGTTGGTGCTTGTAGTGCCAATCCGAATTGTACATTTTATTATTTATTAATAAAATAACTACATTTTCATTTCATGTCTTGTTAATGGTATTGTCATTATGCGTATAATATTGATATATAGATATGCTAAGAATAACATCAACCTTAGAATAGTCTTGTAGTAATACTGGACACTAGATGGTCCGACATTGAGATAAGTATTACTATTGTAAACTATTCTTAAAGTAAATATTCATAGTCGTTGGTTTTGGAATACGTTCGAATTCCTATAACCTAGAAGACTAGCGCATGTCGTATATTGGAATTAGAGTTCCAATGGTTTAACTCGATGTACCATGAGTTTTGGAAACTCGTATAGACGTGTGGGTATTGGTTGGACTGAATATTGAATGACTCACAGTTGATTCCTAATAGTTGGAAGTACACACCACTGTCAATAGGAATCTCCTCGAGTCGAGTAGCATATGTGATCCTTTGACTATAGGAGAGCATTGATTTTGTATGAGATCTTCCACATTTTGATACCATGTATATAAGAAACCTTTCATGGTCTGGCCTCTAGATGTTCGTTGGGTGTGGACCGATGCACTCAGTAATCAAGTGCGAAGCAAGATATGATTTGTTGGCTCATATGTGTACCATAAGGGGTTTAGATATCTATGTGAGTAAAGTCACGATTCTTAAAGCTTTGGCCAAAGTCGATCACCTAGGGTGGATCGCATCAGTTACGAAGAATCGTGGAGATGTCGACATGAGATGTGCATCTCGAAAACTTGACGGTGTATTCTATGTTTCCTAAGCATAACTCGGATAGCATACGACGGAGGGATTATTAAACATATGTGATGACCTCGACTTGTATAGTTCAGAAATGTCATTCGTGTTCTTCGCGAATTCGGAGGTGGCCGAATTATCTACATATTAGCTAGGCTTATATGACGAACGTGTTTGAAATTAGAGAGTCTCAATATGAAGTGTACTCGTTGAGCACTTGGGTAGCTGATTAATTATGATAAAAGATAATATTCGATATTATAATTATCAACTAAGATAATCAAGTGTTATTGGATAACATTGATTATTTACTTTGACCTAATTCGATTAATTCAATAATTACACAATGGCTTAATTATAAAATCATAATTATCTATACCATTTGAGGATATTATGGTAATTGTAAATATGTAATAATATGTGGTTTTGGCTTGATTTAATTGTATTAAATCAAAATGGCAAACATTTAACTAATCCATTTCCTAATCCTTGGCTTGATTTAATTGGATTAAATCAAAATGGGAGACAATGGAGATTAGTCACACCTAATTATACATATTTGGACAAATTAGATTAAGCCCACTTAAAAGTTGATTACAACTTTTATTAATTAAAAATTACCTAACTTTTGCTATAAATAGCAAGCTTTAGGAAAGTTTTAATTACAAGTATAAGTATAAGCAAAATTTTGAGTAAGCTAAATACAAGAAATTCTTGAGAGATTAGCCTAAGTTAGAGATGTGTTTAAAGAAGCTTGTGAGGTCTCTACGACATTTCATCTAGAAGAAATCAAGATTGGATCTTGAAGTGAAGCTTCCTAGCATTGGAAATCAAGTTTGGATCTTGAAGTAAAGCTTGCACACCTTGGAGGTTTTCCAACCATTTTAACAAAGAAGAAGTAGATTGGATCTTGCATCAAGCTTACTAGGTAATGTTTGATTTTCTCCTAAGCTATGTTCTTTTGTGTATTGGATGCATGATCACATAGCTTAATTTTGAAATAAGGCTAATCAATTGTGTTAGGATACTTTGGAAGTATATACACAACATGCTTATAAATTAGGTCAAGGATGTTCATGTTGGACATGGAATAATTAATAAGAGTTTGGAACTCTAGATTAAAGCTTAGAGCTATGGCTACCATTCTAGATTCACTTGACCACCTTTAGGTGAATTAGAATTGTTCATGAGATATTTCTAATTGAGATTCTAAAATAATTTGTGATTAGATTCAAACATATATATATAAGTATTTAGAATACATGTATGCTAGTTGTAAAACATGTGTTGATGGTGGTTATGAAGTTAAAATTAGATTTTAAGTGTATTTGAAGTATTGGGAGAAAATTAGAAGTGTTTAGTAATGGTTTGAACTTGAAAAACACACACAGCCCTAAGCTGCGTCGCGACGCAGAGCTTTAAATCTGGGCGTGTTGCGACGTACACACTTCTGCGTCGCGGCTCAATGGCGTTCTCGTTCAGCATGCTCTTGGCAATTGAGGCATCGCGACGCCAAAGCTTGCACGTCGCGACGCCCATAATTGATTCGTATTAAAACTTATTTTTCTCCATTCCAGAGCATCCAGACTCTGATTGGGTCCCCGGTTTTTCCTACGGACTCGTATCGGAATGTTATTTTCATTAAAATGCTTTAAAATATTTTAAAATATATCTATCCTTGATATCATTGGGTTAGACCCACTTACACTGCACGAGGCACCGATCTGACCCGTTCCACTATTGCCCCAACACCAAGTTCAATTGAGTTGTAATGAGTCTTGAAGATAGCAGAGTAATTGGACAAGCATTTGGAAGATATTTTATGAACAATTTAGAGCTCACGTTCTAGTCACATTCATCATAGCATTCAAACGAAACCTTCCAGTGAGTTCACGTGTGTCTCACGTCCTTCAGCACGTTTGAATGACCCAGTCTAGTGAGCAGGCTTGCGTGCTATGTTCAACATCAAGTTCGTTAGGGAGTTTGAATGTCAATGCGGGATCATCATTTTAAAGTGCGTTTTAAAATACTTTTTGAAGGCTTGGAAACCCTACCTATATAAAGAAATCCTTAGCGATATTATCTAGTATTGGAAACACAAAATATATAGCCTATATATTTATTGGTTCTTATTTATTGAAAGTTCACCTTGAAGACTTCATCAATCACATGTCTTCTTTATTTTGGTGAGTTTCTTCTTTGATAACTACCAATACAAACATAACCCTAGCTAATACCCTAAACCTTCAGAGCTCTAAGGTGGAGGTTGGTAGTAGGAGTTCCGACATTGCAAGTTCGAAGATTTGATTCCTCTGAGATTTCAGAGATTCTGAAGAGGGGGTTCAGTGCAGGCTTGAGAAGTTCTTCGGGTTATTACAGTAGAAGTATTTGCGTCAGCAAAGTTATTGTCATATGTCTTATAAACATCATTGTAAGTTTTCTCGATATAATGAATTTGAGCGGTAACCTATACTCGGAGTGAATTTTCTTTGTTAAGAGGCTTTCACTCCGTCAACAAATCTTTGTGTTGATTAAGTTTATTGCTTTATTTATTTTCAGTTTTTTTCATTATTGCATAGATTAAGAGTGTGAAACTTGATTA